>PVKE010039228.1:0-15105 GCA_004027555.1 Craseonycteris thonglongyai
CAGCAGTGTATGAGGGTTCCTTTTTGTCCACAGCCTCTCCAGCACTTGTTATCCCTTGTCTTGTGGATTATAACCATTCTAACAGGTGTAAGATGGTATCTCATTGTGGTTTTTATTTGCATCTCCCTAATTGCTAGTGAAGTTGAGCATATTTTTATATATCTGTTGGCTGTATGTATGTCTTCGTGAGAGAAGTGTCTGTTAAGATCATCTGCCCATTTTTTAATTGGATTGCTTGTTTTTTCTTGTTGAGTTGTACAAGTTCTTTGTATATTTTTGATATTAGCCTCTTATCAGGCATTGTTTGCAAATATTTTTTCCCAGTTAGTTGGTTGCCTCTTTGCTTTGTTGATGGTTTTTTTAGCAGTATAGAAGCTTTTTAGCTTGATAAGGTCCCATTCATGTATTTGTGCTTTTGCTTCCCTTGCCATTGAGGTCAGATTCATAAAGTCCTCCCTGAATCCCAGGTCTATAAGTTGAGTGCCAATGTTTTTTTCTTTGCAATTTATTGTTTCCTTTCTTATTTGGAGGTCTTTAGTCTCTTGATTCTTGATGTTCTATAATTTCAGTTTGTGTAGCTTTGGATCATTTTTCATTCAGTGTTGTTACACACTTTAAGTACCGTTTCAATACCCCGAGGATTATGTCTCATGTGCGCAAAATTCTTTTATTTTCTAATTATTGTGACCTCATCATTTTTCCTACTCTGCCTTTTTGGAATTTCTTCCAGTTATATGTTAGACCTCTTTTTGTAGTGTGTATGTTTTTGTTTTGTTTTTTTTTCTGTGTCCTTTCCCACGATTTCCTTTGTCTTTTCTATTCTTCCTGGGAGATTTCTTCAACTCTTCTGAGTTGTTTAGTTTTTTATTTTTGTAGCAATTATATCTTTATTTCCCATTAGCTCTTTTTGCTTCTTTTCATTGTATTTTATTCTGGTTGCATTGATAAAATATCTTTTTGAGTGCCTTTGAGGTTCAGGTCTTCTTTTGGTCCCTAAATTATCTCTTTCCTCTTGGGTTCTTTTTTTGTTTATCATGGTTGTATATATTTTTTTAATACTTCAACATTTCTTCATTGTGTAGTGCTTGTTGATTATCTATATTTAAGAATGAGGCATTTGGGGGAAGCCAGGATGGCTCAGTGACTTAAGTATTCACTTTGCAGCCCCAGGGACCAAAGATCAAATCCTGGCCCCAGGCCATGCAGACCTATATGCTGAACTGGGGTGTGATTACCATGTGGGAGGCCCCCAGTTTAGTTCTCACCCCCTGGTTTGGCCCGTGGCTTGAGGGCTTGTGCCTCCCATGCGAGAGGCTCCCAGCCAAGTTCCTACCCTGTACAGCCCCCTACCCACCTGTGTGGACCCAAAACCATGTCTGATGATGCACAACTATGCAGACTACTCTGTGCCCTCCTTTCTCTGTCTCTGTCAAAAACAATGATACATTTTTTTTTTAAAAAGTGAGGCATTTAAAAAGCTGGTTGGCAGGTCTGGGGCTCATATCCTGGCCCCAACTCATGTAATCCCACATGCTGAACTGTGCCACTACTGGAAACCTTCAGGATGGTGGCGGCAAAGGTTTTTGCCTTTCATGTGGAAGGTCTCTAGTTTGGCTATGCCCTGGGCAGCCCCACATCCACCTGTGTGGAATGAAACCATGTCACAACTAATGTACACCTATGGAGACTGCTCTAGGCCCTCTCCTCTCTCCCTCTCTCTCTCTCTCTCTCTCTCTCCCGTTCTCCCCTCTTCTCTCAAAACAAAATAAATCTTTAAAAATAATAACAATAAAACACTGGGTCAGAGCACAGGAGGGGTTCCTGGAGGGGCTTTGTAAATAGTTAGATTTCGATTAGGCTGAACAGATTAGAGTTTATCATCACCCTGGGGACCCAAAGCTTCAAAAGAGCCCTGAGTGTCTATAGCAGGGATTCCCAATCCCGTGCGCCCGCGGCCCAATTTGTGTGTGCCCGCCATTATTTGACTGCATCAGAAGTTTTTCATAAACACTAAGTAAAACTATAATTTATTTTTATACGTTTGTTAGAATTGTAAAATATTGTTTGAGTATCTACACAGGTTTATTATATTCATTGGTATGTTTGCGATATCGTATGTACGGTATAAGTTTTTCCCTAGCTATCGCCTTTGTACATGTCGCGTCTTGTTTAGCCGCTGCGCTCTTTAAACTCTCCTCCACCCAACCAGGAGACGCGAAGTTGCCATTTTGATTGCGGTTGCTGGACTGATTGGGTCGTGACGGTTAGCTAGGATCACAGTGTTTTGATATATTCGATTTTATATGAACTAAAAGCGGGGTAGGTAATCTATTATTATGGTGGCAATTTGATATGATATTGTAGTTCTATAACTATTTTTATTTTTTTAGTCCTAAAATGAGTGGACCAAATAAGAGAAAACGAACCTATAATTTTAACACAGACTGGGAGGAATCATATCGTTTCATTAATTTAAAAGGTAAATGTGTTTGCCTGTTGTGTGGCAGTAGTATTGCAGTGCCGAAAAAACATAATGTTGAACGTCACTTTCAGACAAGTCATACCACTTTTGATACAAATTATCCACTTAAATCTGAAGTAAGAAAGAAAAAAATAAATCAACTAGAATTAAGTTGAACTACTCAACAGACTGTTTTCACTAGACATGTGGAAAAATCTAAAAAGACAACCATTGCTTCTTTCAAAATTTCTCACATGCTCGCAAAGAAGAAAAAACCTTTCCAGGATGGTGAACTGTTAAAAGAAGCATTTCTGACTGCTGCCGATTGTTTGTTTGAGGAATATTCTAACAAGTGTGAGATGATGTCGGCGATACAAGACCTACAGTTGTCAAATAGCACAGTCACAAGAAGAATACACGCAATTTCAAAAGACTTGCAAACTCAGTTAAAGACTGACTTGGAAATATGTGACTGCTTCTCTCTGCAATTTGACGAGTCCACAGATATATCAGACACCGCACAGTTGGCAGTTATGGTGAGAATGGTATTTAGTAACTTCACAGTAAAAGAGGAGCTGTTGCACATATTACCAATGAAAGGACAGACGAGAGGTGAGGATATTTAGAAAACTTTCAGAACATACGCCAGGTCGATCAATATAACTTTGCATAAGTTGTCTGCGATAACTACCGATGGGGCACCAGCAATGGTTGGTCAAAACAAAGGATTTATTGCCCTTGCAGGAAAGATGAATCATTTTCAAACTTTATGTCCTACCACTGTATTATCCATCAGGAAGCTTTGTGTTGTAAAATACTGCCCTTTGAACATATTATGAAAATAGTCACAAAGATAATCAACTCTATTCGAGCAGCTGCATTGCAACACCGACTTTCCAAGGCCCTGTTAGAAGATACTGAAGATCAAGAACACGATCTCATCCTGCATACTGAAGTACGTTGGCTCAGTAAAGGTAAAGTTCTTACAAGATTTGTGAACTTAATTGAAGAAATAAAAACATTTATACATGATAAAAATGAAAATTAGGATGAACTAACAGACTCTTGCTGGCTGGTGGATTTGGGCTTTCTTGCTGACACCATGGAAAAATTAGATTCTTTCAATTTGGAGTTGCAGGGAAAAGACAAAAATATAGCTGAAATGATAAGCTCTGTAAACGCATTGAAAGTGAAATTGACTTTGTTGATATCACATCTGCATATCAAGTCTCGTGCACTTCCCATATATGAGGAAAATGCTAGGTAACAATGAATTAAACGTGTCATTATTTATTGAGACCCTGCAAGTGCTTCAAAAACAGTTTGAAGAGAGATTTCTGCAGTTTACAAATATCGAGCCAATTGTCTCCTTCTGTATCAATCCTTTTACTTGCCAAATAAATGTAATAGAACTAGCCGCATGTAGTGCAGACCTTGTTCCGGGGAAAGCAGAAGAACTAGAGTTAGAAATTTTGAACCTTAAGAACGGTATTTTGCTAAAATCCTTAATATCAGAGGACTTATGGAACATAGTCAACAAAGAAAGGTTCCCATTTTTAAAAAAAGCGGCATATAAAATC
The DNA here is from genome assembly GCA_004027555.1 of Craseonycteris thonglongyai. Classification (NCBI taxonomy): domain Eukaryota; kingdom Metazoa; phylum Chordata; class Mammalia; order Chiroptera; family Craseonycteridae; genus Craseonycteris; species Craseonycteris thonglongyai. Next base: position 4,042 of record PVKE010039228.1, read on the forward strand.
AAAGCGTTTTTCGGGTCAACGTATTTATGTGAATCTTTGTTTTCAAACATGAATTTAGTAAAATCACGATATACATCTCGACTTACCGATGAGCATCTTAATAATTGTTTGCTAACAGGGTTGTCGTCATACTCTCCTAATTACGAGGCACTGGCCAATGAAATGCAATGCCAAAGATCACACTGACAGATTGGTTATTTTAATGTTTTCTTTTATGTTTTTTTAAATGATTTTATTATATGTGTGTTTTTTATTTACTTTGTATTACGTTTTGTATATAAGTTTCTTTGTATATAATTTGTACAATAAATTTATTATTTTAAAATTATTTTTGTTTATTATTTTTTATTCTTGTTCAATAATAAATATCCTTAGAAATAGCTGGTGCCCGCTGCCCTACCAATATTTTAGAATGCACCCTAGGGTATAAAAAGGTTGGGAACCCCTGGTCTATAGGATTCTGCAGAGTAAAATCAGTTCCTTTTTTTGCTGATGCTGCTCCATTGTTCTTTAGGTCAGAGCTTCCTTCATCTTGCTTCTTTAGTCATCCCTATTCCATTTTCTTGCAACCTGCCAAAAATTTGCAAGAATCTGTTATCCAAGTGCAGCCCAACACAAATTTGTAAACTTTCTTAAAACATTATGAGATTTTTTTTAAGCTCATCAGGTATCATTAGTGTTAGTATATTTTATATGTGGCCTAAGGACATCTTCCAATGTGGCCCAAGGAAGCCAAAAGATTGGACATCCCTGCTTTTATTTGATGATATCCCCCCTCACCCTTCTTTTTTTTTTTTTTTTTTTGATGCTGATGAGATTACTATTTTAAATTCCTTTAGTATCATATTGAAGGTTCAGGGAAGGAATAGGGATAATCTCAGGTTTTATTCTATTGGGAACAATAATAAATGTTTGTATCACAAGAAAAATAAGTCAACCCCACTTTTTAAAAATTGTGAATAAGGCTTTTTCTTGATCACAGGACATCTTACCTGTATTCCTGAAAGCCAATAAGAACTGGAATTCTCCAATTGCTAATTCCATAATGGAGGAACAAGGATTGGGACTAATCAGACTAATGGAGATCCAAGAAGAGGATATGGTCCTGCTAACTGCTGGAGAGCACAGGAGAACAGTAAGAAAAATGACCCCCAAGCATCTGTGCTGTTGAGGTTGAGTGATGCCTCTTCTCTCCTGTGTATATCACACATATTTGAAATTGGCTATTAATTTCATAAAATGGAGCTGCACTGCATGAATTTTTATATGAATAAATATCTTTCAGTGTTTTATAATGCACTGTCTAAAAACTAGAGTAGTTTTCACCAGCTACCAGCCTCCATTGGCATTGCTCACACAAATTGGATTTGGCTCTGAGTAGGAAAGCGATTTAGGTAAAACTATGAAAAAATAGTTTCATTTTTGAGGTTTTGCCAATTAAGAAAATTTAGTTGTCACTTTTTTACATAATGCATTCCTGAAAATGTGGAAGGGTAGACCAGACTGCTGAAAAGTTGCTGGGCGGGCAGATACCCTGGCCTTAACTTGGTATTGGCAGGATCGGCTTTCCGCAGGAGCAGGAGCTAGGAGGTGGTAAGTTCAGCATGCACTGGCTGAGTCACCATTCATTAGGAGCTAAATGGAAGACTGGGTCTAGCTTTACAGATCATTGTGAAATGTACAAAAGTATGGTATAAAAGTCAAACATGACTATTGAAAATTTACTGTAAAGGTTACTGTAAGCATGCAAATATTCATTCTTGAACTGTAGGATGATTTCTTTATAGTAATAGTGAAAGTTCCCTGAGTAGATATTTAAAAATAAGATAGACTAGGCCACAAAGTGAGGTCCTATGGGTGTCTTTAGGCTCGTTTCCTCTTGTAAGTACCTTGTACATCATAGCTCTTAGTAAGCACTTCCTGTTTACCCAGCACATTCTGAGTACTTTGTATATGTTAACTCATTTAACCCTCGTGCCAGCCCTATTTAAAAAAGTACAGGTACTATTACCATTGTAAATAAAGATAAGAAAACTGAGGCACAAACATTAAAAATTTGATTACATCTACAGCTAGGAAGTGGAGGAGCCACAATTTTTTTTCTGACCCTCAAAATCTTAATTTCAGAAGTCACACTCTTTAAGTTAATCTCTAATCCATACTGCCTTTCTGATAAGAGCCAGCATCTACTGACATTAACTGTGTGCCAGGCACTCATCAGAGCCTCACCACAACCCTTCAAGAGTAGTAAGGAAATAATTATCATCGTAGCTGCCATGCATATTGCACCTTATATGGCTTATCAGTGAATTGTCACAAGTCTTTTGGAGTTGATATTTTTATCTCTATTTTACTATGGAAAATAATGTAGGGAAGTTAGTCAATAGCCAAATTGAGATACAGACCCAGGTTTGTCAGGCTCTGATAGCTGTATTCCCAATCACAATTATGAGATCCTGACCCAGTCCCTAAGTCTGACAGTCATTCTCAGTCACGTTGCAGTCCTCAGATCTTTGTTTCCTGAGAAGCGAAGAGCAGGCCTGGGCAGGCTTTTCAGGGCAAGGGCTACTTCTCCAAGTGTCACAGTCAACTAGCTATTTATTTTATCATTCAAGCAGTCACCCCCAAATAGCTTGGCAGTCCAGTCCACCAGTGGACCATGATCAACGTCTTACCCAGCCCTGGCTTAGAATATCTCTTCTATTAACTGGCTAATCCTTTCTCAAAGAATGTCCTGGCTTTAGAATCCAGATTGTGTCATTTGCTGCATATTCTGTCACAGCAGTTAACTTAATGTTCCTATCTTCTTTTTGCAAGTGCTCCTTGTTGGGAAAATTACGACTGGAATGTGCTGACCTTCTAGAAGCAAGAGGAGCTGTGCTCCGTGACCCCACTGTATTCTCTTTCCTTTGGGTGGTGGATTTCCCGCTTTTCCTTCCCACGGATGAAAATCCTGGAGAGCTGGAGTCAGCCCACCACCCATTTACTGCTCCCCACCCCAGTGACATCCACCTCCTATACACGGAGCCCGAAAAGGTACCTTATCTGTACTTCAAACGAAATGTGAAAACAAAGGCAAAGGACTTCAGATTTCACTGACCCACTTCTGGAAGCTCCAGAAGAAATTATGTTTGAGTCAGTAATTAGCATTCTTTAAGTATCTATGATATCTTGCACCTATAGAATGGAAAACCAGAAATTCTCTCTAACATAAAGGTCTGTGAATCTCCTAGGCCCGTAGCCAACACTATGACCTGGTTTTAAATGGCAGTGAAATAGGAGGTGGTTCTATCCGAATTCATGATGCACGGCTACAGCACCACATCCTGGAAACAGTACTGAAGGTAGTAAGATCATCTTCTAACCTTACCCTTTTTCAAACTAAAAAATTTGTTTGTTAAAATTTGTTGTGAATTGAGGATTCACTAGATAGAAAATAATATCTGCTTATCTTTCTACCTTTAATGTAAAACTTAAAAAGTAAATGATAATAACTGTTTATTAGGCCTTACTATATGCCAGGCACTGTTTAAGTACTTTATATACATTGACACATTTAATTCTCACAGTTACTTTTTGAAATAAATATGCTCATTCTGCCCATTTTACAGATAAGAAACTAAGGCAGAATAATTAATTTGCCCAAAGTCACATAGCACAGAAGCAAGCAGAGCCAGGATTCAAATCTAGACTGGTGACCCTTGATCCCATGATTCTAATCTCCTAACTACTGCCCCAAAACTGATAAAGTGACTGAAAGGAGAGTGACTTTATCATTTACTAGATAGTGCAGGAGGTAGTAGGTAGATTTTAATGAGAGAGAGTGTTTAAAAAGAAAGGGCCCACACAGATGCAGGATTAACAGTCCACAGTTTGCTGATTATTCTGCAGAAGGCTAGGATAGTTTTCAGGAAAGAAAAGTTGAAGGCAGTCTGATCCTGAAAGATCATTTTGTGAGATTGACTTACAGGTGTGATGTGGGATAAAACTTGATATTTGGAGCAGCATGGGAGAACTCAACTCAAAACACCCTTTAGTGTAAAGCGCATTATGAACTCCCATCACTTTTCTGCCCCCAACTCTAAGCCTCCAGTCATCAGTTTGCCAGCCTGTATTTTCATTCCTTTCATTGTCAAACTTCTCCAGAGTCAATGAGAATACACTGCTTCTGCTTCTTCCCTACACACCGTGGTTCCCAGCCCTGCTGCAAAGGGTCAGTTGGAAGGCATTAAAAACAAAACACACCACTGTTGCACACCAAACCAAAAATATAAAAAACTCTATGTGTGTAGTTTTGGCATTGGTTCCTTAAAATCCCCCCTTCTTGATTCTGATCTGTAGCCTGGTTAGAGAACCAGACACACTTCCAACGTTTTTACATGCATTGTCCTGCAAAAGATACTTGAAGTCACCAAATCCAGTGGTCTCTTCTTGACCCTCAAGTGCTCCTACCTCTCTCTCAGCAGCATTTGACACTTTTCATAATAATGTTCACTTCCCTTAGTCCCTGTGACAGGCTGGTTTTCTGCTCTCATCATACCTTTTGGGGCCCACATCTGCATATTTTTGCTTGCTCTGACTCTGCATTGTCAGCAGATGCAATAACAGCTGCATATACTGAGCACCATGCATTTCTCTGCATGTTTTAATATCTATGACTTGTCATATTCTCTTGCTAAATTGTAAACCTCTTAATGTCCTTTTTAAAATGAACTTTATTTTCCCTTTAGCACCTAAGCATACTCTGTGGCACTTAGTGGACCCTCAATGTGTATTTAAATTGAATTATCTTTTGAATTTCAGGAAGATGTGAAATTGCTCTCCCACCTGCTCCGGGCTTTAGATTACGGAGCACCCCCTCATGGAGGAATTGCCTTAGGTAAACAGTCTGTCCTTTTATAAGTTAAGTTTCATTCATTTCATAGCATTATGTCTCAAATTTGAGCTCTTAGCTTATGGGGGATGAATGGAAAAGAAGGTAGGAGGCGAGCCCAAGGGTTCTACAAGAATTTGTTTGTTTTTATTTCAAGTATATATTTTTGAAAACATACCAGTTATAAAGCTAAAACTTAACTGATAATTTGCATTTGAAAGATTTTTTTAATAGAATGAAACTGCACAGTCTTAAGTCAATATTACTCAGCCCTGGGGGCTCAGACACATTAACAGGAGTCTAGAAAACACTCCGCTGAATAACATTCAGCTATGTGAAAGCAAGTAGGAACATGCCAGGGCCCTTCTGATGGCCATGGCTGCTCACCTTCCTTGGGAGAGTGAGAAATTTTAGGAAGCTCACCTAGATTGTGGGCCCTCAACAACAGAGACCTCCTTCGGCATTCTTGGAAAAAATTAGGACAGCATGTAATTTTGTTCAACCTTTAGTAAGTCCTTGCTAAGTACTCATTAATGGCTATCACTGTTCATCCCAGTAGCATGTGAATATTAGTCCTGAGAATTTTTCTAAAATGAGATAGAAAAGAACCTCTCAAACAAAAGTTCCCTTAAAAAGCAAGTATCTGTTCTTGGCTGCCCCTTGTTAAAGATTCTTATTTAAAAGTTCTCCACGACCTTTATAGAAAACCAGGTCATTCCCAGCCTTAGATTTCATGCTCATCTATTACCTTTGTCTTTTACTCACAGGGTTAGATAGGCTGATATGCCTTGTCACTGGAGCACCAAGCATCAGAGATGTCATAGCCTTCCCAAAATCCTTCCGGGGGCATGACCTTATGAGCGATGCCCCAGATTTTATCCCTCCTGAGGAACTGAAGCCCTATCATATCCAGGTCTCCTGGCCAACTGACTCAGAAGCAGAAAGGAACTCACTGAATTATCCACACCATCCAGAAAATTGAGCTTTTTGAGTCTCAGCCTCTGCTTCCTCAAGCTAAAATCAGATCCGTAGTTCTGCCACAGATCTGACAAGTATTTAGGTGGACGGACTCTAGGCCACACCTTTCACAATGAAGAAACAGATAGAAGATATCTAGTTTTGAATTGATAACATGCATTATTAGGAATTTTTTTATTTGGAACTTTTTGAAGTTTTTTTCCCGTGGAGATATATGAAAGGTGCCTCTTTGTTGGAATTATATAATGGTTACGCGTTTTCTAATCATGTTTTTCATATATGGATAGTAAGTTTTGTTCACTTAGGAGAGAAGTAATCAAATAATGTGTGAAATGTGAGAAAATGCCTGCCCCTTGGACTGGTCAGCTGATGGAGGAGTCAGTTCAACCAGTCTCATGAAGAGAATCCTATAAATTAAGCTGGACAGCAACATTTCAACTATCAACATAGTATCGTAAAGCAACATGATATATTGCAAAAAAATCACTGGAAGTCATAAAATCTTAGTACTTCACCTTAAGCGAGTTATATAAGCTTCTCATAGCCTCCCTCCTGTTTATGTGAAATGCAAACCATAGTTGCCCTGGAGACTCAGAGCTGTTTTTTCAGAGTCAGAGGAGATGATGTATGTGAATGAAAATGCTTTGAAAAACTATAAGGCATGACACAAATGTAAGGTTATCCATCTGTAAACAGATGCAAGGAATCTATGTATTTTATAGTCTTATGATTAAACAAAACTGGCATCTGTAGTCAAAAGAAAAACAATAAATTCATTAATCAGTAATATTTGTATCTCTACTTTAAAAAATAATCATTTGGGGAAGCCGGGATGGTTCAGTGGGTTAAGCGCTCACTTTGCAGCACTGGGGACCCGGGATCAAATCCTGGCCCCGGCCCCAGCCCATGCATGCTGAACTGGGGAGTTCCCCCAGTTCAGTTCTCTCTCTGTCTCTGTATATCTCTCTCTGTATATCTCTCTCTCTCTCTCTGTCAAAAATAAATAAAATATATATTTTTAGGAAATTTAAAAAATAAATAAATAAAAAATAATCATTATTCCCTGAATAATTTTCCTCATTTATAAGTAATCAAAAATATTAATTGGCCTTAGACTAATTTCAAATGTGTAAAAAAGTGAACACTGAAGTTCACTGTGATTTTATTATATGTTCTGTTGATAAATAAAAGTTTATGATTAATTAATAATTATAAAATGGGAACAAGGCCTTTTAGTGAAATCATTTGTTTCTATATTCACTTTTGCCTTGATGTTCTTTTGATATATAATGTGTAAACACCAAATATCAGTCATCTACCCTGCCTATTTTTCTCAGTGTTCTAAGCAATGCGATACTATAATCTTTTTATATTTGAAAATAAAATCAGCTCCACTTCCAGGTGTAATTTGTGATGCACAGTAAGTAGGCTGTAAAGAATAAGACTGTCCTTCACTACTGCAGAGAGCTGGTCTGCCTTTCGGTGGAGCTTTTCTCTCAAGTGGGTCCTTTAATCCTGTCTCTCCCTATCTGTGGGTGTATGCTGGAGCCAGAAAAGCCTTGCCAGCCAGGCTCTCATGATGAAAAAGTGCCCACCCTGTCCCTATCCTTTCTCAGTGGAGAGAATTTCTAGAGACGCCCTTAATTAAGTTGGAATGTGGAATTTGTACATTTGGTTAGCCCATATGGACGTTACCTTATTTCTAATACAAGAAATTCACTACTGTTTAGGGCCTGATTCTGACCAAAATAGTGTCTCTCCACCCTGGCATGAGAGTTACAGAAAACACCAGAATCTGGAGGGATATTCTTTAGCTACAAATACTAAGGGTCCCAGGTCCCCACCATCAAACAATGCTGGGTTGGCATCTCAGAGACCTAGTCACTTGGTACATCACTCAGCTTTTCTTCAGTCCTGCCTGTCAGAAAGAAAGAAAAAAATTAACACTTATTCTGAAATCCAAGGAAATGACACTATTTTAGTCTTCATCACGGAGGTGAGTGGAGTAGATGGAGTGAAGTTTTAAATATTTTCTCAAAAATTAAGGAACTTCATTCTAATAAAGGTGAAAACAACACAGCCAGGATTTTGAAATGCACAAACTATTTATAAAATGGAAGCCAAGCTTATTTCAAATCCAACCTCCTTGAGAATTTAGATTATCCTATACTGCAAGTTTAAAAACAAGCAACTGCCAGCTATAACATCAATAGTTATTAGCTTCAAGAGAGCTTTATCTTATGAACAATTTCCCCTTGTTGGGAAGAGATGTGTCAGATGATGAGTGTGATGGGATTGTTTTATACTCTTGGGTTTTGGTTGAATAAAACAATGTATACAGCTGCTCTGCCTTTTCCCAGAATTCGTCTCTAAAGAACCAGAACTCTCTGACAAAGGTTACATTCCTTGCTGCTGATTTTTGTTATGTTAATTCATCTTAAAGATACTGCCTCCAAGTACCGGTATACTTTTTTCTCATAACATGAGAAATAACCAGGTATACAATAAAAATATTAGATATCTATTATATAACAGTTATATGTGTAAATGTATATCAAAGTCAGTCTTCTGTATTTAAGACAATGTGGACTCTGTTTTGATCTTGTGACTCCTTTTTTTTTTAAGACTTATTGTTTTGAGAGGTGAACAAACAAGGCTGGGGAGGGCTCAGAGCAGTTTCCATAGTTGTACATCATTAGTTGTGACATGGTTACATTCCACACAGGTGGAGGTGGGGCCTGCCGGGCAGGAACTAAACTGGAGGTTTCCCACGTGGGAGGCAAGAACCCTAGCCACTGATCCATCCTGGTGGTTACCAGTTGTACCACAGTTCAGCATATGGGTTTGCACAGTCCAGGGCTGGGAATCAAACCCCAGACCCTGCAATTGTGGGGCAAGTGCTCAACTGCTGAGCTATCTGGGCATCCCTCCTTACATTCTTTTAAAATTATTGAGGATCCCAAAGAGCTAGAGAGGTCTACTACTATGGTAGGAATTAAGATTTCTTAAGCATTAATTCACTTTAAAATAATGAACCTGGAGAAGCTACGGTAGGTCAGTGGGTTGGGGGCTCACTTTGCAGCCCCAGGGACCAAGGATCAAATCCCAGCCCCTGCGGACCCATATGCTGAACTGGGGAGTGCCCCCAGTTTGGTTCTCACTGGGGTGAGACCCCAGCCCAACTCCTGCCCTGTGCAGCCCCGTTCCCACCTATGGAATGAAACTATGTGGAAAAACCAATGATGTGCAGCTGTGGAGACTGTTCTGGGCCCTCCCTTCTCTCCATGTCTCTCTCTGTCAAAAACAATAAAAACAAATCTAAAAAAAATAAATAAATAATGAACCTATTAATAACACATATAGCTTTTTTTCTTTAATTTTAAAAATGATTATTTTTTAAAAATTAGAAGAGTAACATTGTTTTACATTTCTGCATATCCCTTTGCTCTCTGGCTTAATAGAGACACTGGATTCTCATATCTGCTTCTGCATTCCATCTGTTGTGATGCATTGTTTTTGGTTTAAATATATGAAGCAAATCTGGCTTCACACAGCTACAAAGTTGGAAAGGGGAGTATTATAATAGATTTCTCTGATAATTATGGATATTCTTCCTTGATACTACACCAAAACTTGATGTGTTCCTTCAAGGTTAGTTGCAATCTGGAATCTGAACCTTTATAGATGAACTTTTCTAAAAGTCCATTTGTCTATGTCTTATTTTGAATACAATTTTACCTATGCATAATTTTTAACAGCACACATTAACCATTCTTTGGAAATTATTGGTTCCCTGTTATGCAAATCTTACAAATGTTCAACACATTTCATTATACACGTTCTAAAAAATCACATTAATATCACCACTGATCCTCATCACAAAAGTCTTTAAGTATGGAGAAGCTGTAAGTATGAGTACATAGTGACAAAGTTTTCAAAATTCTAATTCTCATTTGAAAGCTTAAGTTTTATCAGTGGCAACAAATACCATCAGTTTCTTTCCCCAAACTTGTTCATTTTTGAGAAAATATCTTTCAAATATCTAAATAAGAGTAATCTTAAATTTGTCAGTTTTTTAAGCAGGTAATTCAGCTTGTAACAAACATTGGCACATTTTTTAAAAAGATTTTGTTTTGAGAGAAGGTGGGGGAGTAAACAGAAGTGGGGAGGGCCTAGAGCAGTCTCCATAGTTGTACATCATTAGTTATGACATGGTTTCATTCTACACAGGTGGATGTGGGGCCATGCAGAGTGGGAACCGAACTTGAGACCTCCTGCATGGGAGGTGAGAACCTGCACCACCTTGCCATCCTGGCAGTTACCAGTGGTGCTGCAGTTTAGCACATGGGTCTGCTCAGGCTGGAGCTAGGATTCGATCTCTGGACCTTGCAATTACAAGGCAAGCGCTCAGTCCGCTGAGCTATCCCAGCATCCCTGGCATGTGTTTTTTCTAGAATAAAATATGTGGTATGTGGCAGAAGTGCTTCATGAGTACTTCCCATGTTACAGTTCACCCAACAAAGGAACACCAAGCGGCATTCGGGGGATAGGAGTCACAAAGCTTTATTTACACCGGCGGGCTCAGAGGAGTGTTGTTCCAAAGTCTGAGCCCCAACCGCAGGGAGTATCAGGCTTATATAGGGAGACTTGGTTATTTTCTATGGTAAGTTCTCTTTTCTCACTGTCACATATCTAGGTTTGGCAGATGCAGGCGCTAGGAGAGGCCAAGGGCACAGGTGCAGAGAGTGAGCAGGATCTACAGAAGCAGAGGCTTAATTGCAAGCAGTGATCTGGGGCTTTGCCCACATCACCCATTGCCACAATATTTAAAATGGCATGTACTTGAAGTTGTGATTTAATAACTGAAATTCCAGAATAAACAATATAACAATGTATAAGGGAAGGAGTACCAAAATTTGTACTCTTTAAATATGCCTCTCAAAGTTTTCTGAATCAGAAAATGGAATTTTTTTTTTTTTTTTAATTTATTGTTAAATTTGATGAGGTTACATTGGTTGGTAACAATTAGACAGTTTACAGATGTACAAGTCCACCTCACATCATTCATGCATCGTATTATGTGCCCATCACTCAGTATCAGCTCCCCTTCCATCACCTTATATCTAGTGCCCACTCCCACCTCCCCCTACAACTGTCCCCCCGCTCCTCCCCCCTATCCTGGTAACCACCAAACCATTGAGTGTGTCCATAAT
>PVKE010039229.1:0-15102 GCA_004027555.1 Craseonycteris thonglongyai
ATGAGGTTACATTGGTTGGTAACAATTAGACAGTTTACAGATGTACAAGTCCACCTCACATCATTCATGCATCGTATTATGTGCCCATCACTCAGTATCAGTTCCCCTTCCATCACCTTATATCTAGTGCCCACTCCCACCTCCCCCCACAACTGTCCCCCCGCTCCTCCCCCCTATCCTGGTAACCACCAAACCATTGGATACTCAAATTTAAAGGAAGATAAATCTCTTTCTCTCCCATCTGGACCAAATTACCACTTTTCTTTCACTTTTCTAGAAAAAAGAAATATCCCCATAATTCTGTGATAGAAACATCTCTAAAGTCAATTCTATTGCCTCTAAACATTCCCTGGAAGAGCACGTGAATTAACTTTTTTTTTTTTTCCTCTGTCAGATATTTATAGGGATGGCATAAAAGCTCACAAATGCCCAACCTCAGGAGGGAGGAGGGCTCCACCCTTCCTGCCCAAGCCTGGATGATTTGCTCAGTGAGCTACTTAGCTCAGTTACTCGAGGATCACAGCAAACTGGGGGCCAATTACTTCCAGACAACGGACACCTCGCATTTCAGTTACCATGTGCTCCACTCATGCACCCTGCTCTAAGGAATAAGCATGCTTCCCAAGTCACAGACTGCATTCAGTTAGCAAAGGCTCTGTCCTTTAAGTTAAATTTTTTCTACCAGCTGACAAAGTTCTGAGACCAGGTAAAGGTTTAAACAAATGTGTTTGAACACAAGTGAATTTGTTTCTGTGACTTTTGGCAAGTTTCTTCTCCTAGTTTCCTGTTCTAGAAAATGTTACCAGTAGATATAATAATTATAATTCCTAACAATACTGATAAAATATATTATAATATGAATAATTAAAATGAAAACTACTGGGGAAGCTGGGATGGCTCAGTGGGTTAAGTGCTCGCTTTGCAGCCCCAGAGCCCAAGAATCGAATCCCAGGCCTGGCCCATGTGAACCCATATGCTGAACTGGGGTGTGCCTCCAGCTCAGTTCTTGCCGGAGCCTATGTGGGAGGCTCCTGGCCCAGTTCCTGCCCTGCGCAGCCCTGTGCCCACCTATGGAGTGAAACTATATGGAAAACTAATGTCAACTATAGAGACTGCTCTGGACCCTCCCCCTTCTCTCTGTGTCTCTCTGTCAAAAAACAATAAAAATAAATTTTTTTTTAAATTTAAACCTACTAATTAAAATTTCTATAATTTCTAAAACAATTTGAAGTCAGAAAATCAGTAGGTAACAGAACAGAGAAAAGAGGGAGAAAAAATATTTACATATTTTATTTTTAATTGATTCTTATGACATAATTTACATACAATAAAATGTACATTTTAATTCTTATTCTTTCCCATTTGGATTATCTATATTATTGCTTCCATTTATTCTAATAAATTTTAACTGCTGAATGTGTGCATTTTCTGGGGTTTTTTTTTTTCTCTTTCCATCACCATATATATGACCGCACACACACACACACACTCCACACCCTCTTTACCCGGTAACCACTAAATTATTGTCTGTGTCCATGAGTTTCTGTTTCTTTGTTTTTCTTGTTCTTTTGTTGCTTTCAGTTAAATACACAGGAAATTCATTTATACAACTATATACATCCATGTAGCTACCATTACATGATAGGTGTTTATCAATTTTATTCTTCTATTCAAAGAACCAAATTTTGACTTCCTCTTTTTTATATATATACTCTATAAAATAGAGGGCTATTTAACAGACACATATATATGTATAACCCTGAAAATCCCATAGTTTGTCAGTTAATTTTTTGTTACCTTTAAGGTTTGGACTCTTTAGTTTTTTGTTTTGTTTTGTTTTATACAATAAAATCTCTCAATTTCCCCCCCTAGGTTAGTCTATTGCTTCAATTTGTGAGTTATCATAACATTTCTCTATGCCTTTCATCACTAATGTCAAATGATGTAGAATTTATTTTAGTATGAGTATTGAGATCCTCCTCCTTTCTAATTAATCACCAATCCTTCAATGAATCAATAACACCTTCAAATCAGTTACCATATTTGTACTAAGGACCTCATATCTTCAATCAAGGTAATGGAAGAACTTAAAACTCCTTTTAAATAATTTAATAAAAACAATGTCTTCAACTTCTTTATAATCAAGTTGAAGGGCTAACATATCTCTAAATAATTGATTACATAAGAATTACACACAACTCTATGTGATAATACAAATTAATTTTGGTTGCAAAAGTAGAAAGATCCCTAGAGAATGAACTGATTGGTTCACTGGAAAGTGATAAGTGCTCTCCATAAAAACAGACAGGGAGGTGGGTCAGGAAAGCCACGTGTGAGATGCTGTTTTTAACAGCATGAAGTAGTCACGTAGCACATAAACACCTACAGCTGAGGTGCTGAGAAGGCTCCGCCTCTTCCCCTCCTGAGTTCTAATTTTTTTTCCATCAGTTGCTAAGATCAATGTCCTAAATACAAACTTCATTTCACTGGAAATAGTTTTAGGAAGTTTCTGTTCCTAATCTCTAAGGAATTTTTGTCTGCTCATCACAAAGCATGAAATGACTGACAAGAGGTCTGATAAGTAATTTCTCTTGTATTCTTTTGGGTTTTTTTAGATTCTAAGTAAGCATAAAATTCAACTCTTTACAAATGAGGATACTGAATTGTCAAATCAGAGTTGTTAAGTGATCTAAGAATGAAAACATTACTTCTTGACCCATGTTAATCCTTTTTTTTATTGCATTACATTACTTCCTGTCAAACAAGGCCCATTCACATAAAGCTTTAGTCTAAGGCAATTAGACTTGTTTACTCTTAACTTTAACATTTTTTTCAAAGGTTGATGTTTTGTCTTTCATTACAAACCACCATTATTCTGTTCCACACTTTCCTCATGGCACTTTTCACTTCCTTATTCCTAAAGGCATAAATCAAAGGATTGAGCAAGGGAGTTAGGATGGTGTAAAATACTGCCACCATTTTGTCAAAGGAGAAAGCAGATGGGGGCCATACGTACACAAATATGCATGGGACAAAGAATAAAACCACAACAGCAATATGCGATGCACAGGTGGAAAGAGCCTTTCTCTGCCCTTCAGCACTATGTGTTCTCAGTGAGAGCAAGATGACACCGTAGGAGACAAGCAACAATGAGAAGATGATGATGCAGAAAAACCCACTGCTGACAATCACCAGAAGGCCCAAGACATGAGTGTCAGTGCAGGCAAGCTCCAGTAATGGGTATAAGTCACATATGAAGTGATCAATGACATTGGGGCCACAGAAGGGCAGCTGGAAAGTAAAGAGAATTTGTATCATGGAATGCAGGAAGCCCCCTGTCCAGGCTACGGCCATCAGAATGCCACAGACCTTCCAGTTCATGATAGAAGAGTAATACAGGGGCTTGCAGATGGCCACATAGCGGTCATAGGCCATGGCTGAGAGGACAATCACCTCCACCCCAGAAAAGAAGTGTCCAGCAAAGAGCTGGGTCATGCAGCCTTTAAAGGAGATCGTTTTCCTCTCATAGAGAGTCCACAATCGTCTTTGGGGTGATGGCGGTGGAGAAGCACACATCCAGGAAGGACAGGAAAGCCAGGAAGAAGTACATGGGGGAGCCCACGAGTGCTGGGCTGCTGCCAATCGTCACCATGATTAACAAGTTGCCCCCAACAGTTGCAATGTAGCCCAACAAAAATACAACAAATACTACTTTCTGAACATTTGCATTCTGTGAAAGTCCTAGGAGGACAAACTCAGTGACAACACTTTGGTTTTGCATGATTTCCAAGGAAAAGGTCAAAGCTACTACAGTGAGCATGTAGATGTGCAGTTACGAAGAAAGACGACTCCGCCTCTGACCAGTTTATGGTACATATTATCATAGTCAACAACAAGTTGGAGCATCCATGTGAAAAGTTACCTTATATGCTTCTGTCATAATTGAGAACACAAATAAGAAATTTGTTGAAGGTAGTTGTGAGAGGTCAGCCAGAATTGAGGAGATCAATTATTAAATACTTCAAAATAGCCAGAGAAGGGAAGTATCCACATTTGGTAGGAATGGAAAATAGTTTTTATCTCAACTGCCAACTCTGATCACTTAGCTGTGGTTCCCTGGAGAGAATTGTTGAGAAGGGTTCTGAAGGCACATCTAAGTCCTGAGGATGGAGGGCTATGGCTTATTTGTCACATCTACCATGAGCATGGAACAGTGCAGGGGTAACCTGCACGCCATCCCTGATCACAAGACTACTTTATCTACAAACAGAAGAAGAAATAACCCCCACTTTAAGAAGCACATGAAAATCATGACTACTTTCCCAATTATTATTTTTAAAGAATTAAATTGACTTGGACTTTAATGATGAATTAATAATTCATTCATTCACTATAAAAGAGAAAGATTTGTGAAAAAGTGTCCAGCTCTGTATCAACACATAACAAGTATGCAGGTACTTGAGTTGGCTTTTCTCTTCATTCATCGTTTAAAGTGAGAACAGAAGTTTATTTAAAAAATAATAATAATACCTACTTAAGAGCATTGTCATGATGACTAAACGAAATAATGCAAAGAAAGCAATTGCTCAGGACCTAGTGCCTGGGAGACAGTCCATCCACTTCATATCTTATACCTCTTTTACTGGTTGGCATCTCATGCTGAAAGAGAGAAGGTCAAACTAGTAACAGGTACTGGATTGAGGATTTTAACACGGAACCTCTGACTCCAACACCCAGGTATTCTCACTGGATCAAAAAAGAAAGGAGCGAGAATTTTTCATTTCTAGCAAGAAATTAAGACCAGGAGGGACTTTCTACAGTCTTCATCCACCTACAGAAATTAAAGCCTGATTCTTCTGTTCATGTTTGAATGAGATCCCTTGATGAAGGACACAAAGTAAATAATATAGATTCAGAAAATAATGGTTCAATTATTACAGATACAAATTGGCAACAACCACATAGGTAAGGAATAGAAATGATACGTTGAATTGCCAGTCTTGAGACTGTAAATTATTTACACTATGGAGCCCAACCTGATTAAGTACAACTTGCCATTTATATGACTTAATTGTAAACTAGTGATGTTCATATATAACCTACCTGCTCATCTTATAGGATTATGAAGGTCAAATTGGCAAATGTAAAGTTGTTTATGATAAATGCCCTCACCAACTGTAGTCACTATTTCCTCACTTAAAAAGCCAGCCCACAGAAAGCTCTTCTATGAGTCATCCAGATAATTAATCCAACTTCTGATTTTGTTTTCCATAGCAAGACAGTAGTTTCTAAGGATGATTGTGTCCTCACCTGTACAAATAACAGAAATTTATTCATCAAATGGATGTGTGTGTCTACACAGACACATACACACACACACACACACACATATATATACACATATATATGTGTACATATATAATCTATTTGTTAAGCAGGTGAATAAAATAGTAATAAGGCTTACTGTGAAAATTAAAAATAATTTGACTTCTGTGAAATCCACTTAGACCTAACAAAAACTATTTATAATGTTGATAAAGGTAACAAATAAATAATTATGTATATTAATATCTGCCTTTAGGCTTACTTTAAAATAACCATTTCCATTATGTTTCCAGGGTACACATTCTTAAACAGTGCCTGCACTATGAATGCCATTAACAGCTACAAGCTGTCATCAAAAAAACAGGAGTATAAAGCAAATCCCATAAGCTCTTTGGATAAGTCAACAACCATTTATTAAAAAGTAAAGAATATTAATATATAATCCAGAACTTAGCTTAACCTATGGCCAGAGCAAGATAGACAATTAATTAAAATGAGTAAGAACATCAGCTCCAATAAACAAACAAAACAGAAACATACTCATAGACACAGAGAATATTTTGATGGTTGCCAGATGTGAGGGGGTGGTAGGGTCTCAGTGAAAAATGTGAAGGGATTAAGAAATACAAATTGGCAGTTACAACACAGTCTCAGGGATGTAAAGCACAGCATAGGGAATATGGTCAATAATATTGTAATAACCACATATGGTGTCAGGTGGATGCTAGACTTATGGGGGAACCACTGCATACAATATATAAATGTCTAACCAGTATGCTGTACACCTACAACTACTATAACATTGAATGTAAGGTGAACTGGCTCTTGGTAGTAAACACAAACTCAATATACTCATATAGATGGTGTATTATAGAATTCTATCCTTGAAACCTATATGATTTTACTAACCAATGTCACCCCAATAAATTTAATTTAAAAAAGAAAGAAAAGTTTAAAAGATTCTGGGTGGTGAACACATGTTGTAACACATAGAGAAAGTACTGTAGAATTGTACACCTGGAATCTATATAACTTTTACTAACCAATGTCATCCTAATATATTTAACAATAAAAAATAGTTAAAAAGAAGTTTTAAATTAAAAAAAAAAAATTAGCTCCAGATTAGTACAGACATAGGTTCAAATCCAGGCTTTAGTACTTAGTTATATGATGGAAAAGTTACTAAAAATTCTCAAAGACTCAAATTCTACTTCGAGTAAATGGATATACATAATAACATTGCCTATTGATACAGTTTTTGTGAGAATTAGATACAGCTATACACATAAAAATCATTATGCAGCTGAAGCACAAGAGAAAATCACAATAAATAGTGAGAAAAAGCCCCCCAAAATGGAAAATGACAAGGTTTTTATTTTAATTCCTGCTTTACTATGACCAAGGCTGGTAATAATTCGTACTCATCCTTTTATTTATTCACAAATATAAAGTATTTTTGGTCACAGTGCAGATGTGGTATCGTTTAGATGTGCAACAATTATAAATTAAATGTCCTTAATAATCCCTGAATAAATTATTGTGGCCTTGAGACATACATGTGTCCAGTAATTTTTCAGGTAGCTTCACTGTACAGAGAAAAGCAAATAAGGTGAGGGAGTGGAGAGACTCTATATTAACCTAATAATAAAGGATCTATATTAATCAAACAATTAATTATTGGGCTCTCCACTTCCCTTATCTGGGGAGTAACTAAGAGTAATACTATTTTAGAATTAAAATGTTCATTAGATAAAAGAAAACCAACCTCCTCTTTTTTCAGATAAAAGAAAGTTCCAAAGTTAGTGGTAAAACTTTGACAATGGAGAATACAGTGTCCTCAGAGTTTACAATAAAAAGGTTTATGATTTGAAGTCATTTAAAAGGTAACTGTCCTAAATGCAATGTGTTGTCCTGGATTGAATCCTAGAACAGAAAAGGAATGATACAGGGTCCAACAGAAGTAAAGCCCCTTTCTTATGAGAGGGTAATGCTCTGGCAGAGTGTTACTTCTGTCAGACCCTGTGGTAGAAAAATTAATGATTAAAATATGATATCAATATTTATTTCATAGTTTTGACAAATACACTCATGGTGATGTAAGATGATAATATTAGGGAAGACTAAGTGAGAAGTATACAAGAACGCTCTCTGCTCCTTGAAAACTTTTCTATCACTCTTAAATAAAAAGTTAATTAAAAAATAATATAATAATTGGTTGGTTTCCATTATCAAAAAGCTAGCAATTACAGCTTGATCACGTAACAGCCACGTCACTTAATTATCATTAAAGAAACCACTAAGCCAGCGTCCTCTCCCATAAAATCTGTGTAACACTTGTGCGAGCTGCCTGGACCGTGAGAGTCACACTAAAACAGTTACTATGAACATGCTTTGCAACATGTAGTTCAAAAGCAGGAAGGAAGAAGTCAAATAGTGATATCAGCATTATTTTTAAACAGTATCTACACACACAAAGTGAGCTGTAAAATTGGATGAATCATAAGAATAAAATACACTCTAAAATCATGTTTTTTTTAATTATATTAGTTCTAAAGTTGCAATTAAACTACTTCATTCATGTAATCCTTTTAGAATCATTTTAGTAAGCACTTCCAGAATCATACACATGCCTGTATTCCTTCAAGAGTAACCCAAACCTAAAACATTATTCTAGAAGTGAAATGAGGTGGTGTAAGTCTTATGATGGAAGATGATGAATACCTTCTATAATAGAGAAACTTAGAAATATCTAAAATGTTCAAAAACAGGAGAATGTTTAAGAGCACATGATGCTGAGAATAGAATACTAAATAATATGAGAACAGAGATGGTGAAACATATTTTACAATATGTGAAATGAGTGAAACAAAACAGAATTGTAATGACTGCCCATTTGTACAGACATTTTAATATAATTTTAAAATCTATAAGGGAACATATCAATATGGCATATATCTTGATATAATTTTAAAAGATTTAACATTAAAAATTAAGTTTAAAACCCACACCACCACATTTTCAAAAAAAGGAGATGGGTTTAAGGATAATTTTATTACCTCCAGTATAGCTATTAATAATTTGCATAGGTGGAACTAACATGTTAACATGACATAGACTCTAATACTAAAAATGTTTAACTATTGTAAACCTTCCATAAATAGCCATATCATGGACCCAGCCCTTCCCATCCTCTATACTCACTTCGATATCAATTTTAAGTTCTATACTCCTACAGGAAGTAGCTTATTCTCCTAGAAGATTCTAAGGCCTTTTCTTTCTTGACAGCTATACACTTTAATATACTGGAGCTGTCCCAGAAATTGCTCATGGCCTCTGCTAGCCTTGAATTCTAGACTATGAGCCATCTCTTGGGGCTGTGCCTTTGGGAATTTTGCCTTCCCATTATTCCCAGTGCTCACTATTTCCTTTCCCTCTGTTTTGAGAGCAAACAAATTCTAACATCAGTCATCCCCAAAATAATAGAAACTCCTCTTCCAACTTTGACATATATATAATATTCAAAACTATATGAGAATTTAGCAGTAAGGTTGCCATAAGTAGTATTTTATAATTTTATTTCAAGCAGTAAATTTTAAAGATTTATTTTATTGATTTTTGACAGACAGAAACAGAGAGAAGGGGGAGGGCCCAAAGCAGTCTCCATAGTTGACATTAGTTTTCCATATAGTTTCACTCCACAGGTGGGCACAGGGCTGCGCAGGGCAGGAACTGGGCTGGGGGCCTCCCACATAGGTCCCAGCAAGAACTGAACTGGGAGAACACCGCAGCTCAGCATGTGGGTCCGCGTGGGCCGGGGCCAGGATTTGATCGTCGGTCCTCGGGGCTTCAAAGCGAGCACTTTACTCTGAGCCATCCCAGCTTTCCCTCAAGCCGTAAATTTTAGATGTATCTATATGTATCAATATGTGCCCATCAGTCACATTTTCATATATTTTTTCTAAATAAATATAGTTATTACACACTAAATAGATTAAAATTCCATTTTTAACTACGCTCCTTGCCAAGTTCTTTAAATCCTCTGTATTTTTATCCAAGATTATTATTTGCTTCAGCAATAAAAGATTTATTTTTCGCCTAAATGTCTCAACTTGTATACTCTTGCTATTATTGCAAATTAAAAAAAATCTTTCCCTGTTTCTACCTGTGTCCTTCCTGATGCCTGAACCTTCTCTTTTCCATTGTCCTAGCAATTTAAAGATTTATTTTTATTGTTTTTGACAGAGAGAGAGAGAAAGAGAGAGATACCGAGACAGAGAAGGGGGAAGGCCCAGAACAGTCTCCATAGTTGCACATCATCGGTTTTTCCACATAGTTTCATTCCACAGGTGGGCGCGGGGCTGCACAGGGCAGGAACTGGGTCGGGGTCTCACCCTAGTGAGAACTGAGCTGGGGGCACTCCCCAGTTCAGCATGTGGGTTCACATGGGCCAGGGCCGGGATTCGATCCTCGGTCCCCGGGGCTGCAAAGCAAGCACCCAACTCACTGGGCCATCCCGGCTTCCCCTGTCCTAGAGATTTAGTTCATTTTAAGAGAGAGACAGTGCCACAACAAGCACTGAAGCGTTTCAGAAGTTCAGCCACTTAAATATTCCTGAACAGGTCCATTGCAGAAATCTAATGCTAGTCATGATATTGAATGCACTTAAAGAAAATTAAGTAAACACATTGAAAATCAGAAGGCTCTGCTCTGCAACCTGAATAAAATAACATCCTACCCTTGATGACCTTTGCTCAGGTTTTATTGTGGGAATATTAGTGCTCTGTAAATGGTAAACAGCACTTGAATTATTATGCTTTTATAACAGTGTTCTTTATACAGCCCCAGAAAATTTCACTTGTTAATCTAAAACTCCAGGATGAAAATATTCAGAACTACATGAGACATTCATCCTCCTTGCCCTCTGTGGACAGGGACCAGTTTGTGAAGCAACAGTGTCCTGGAAATTTCCAAACCCTGATGCTGGCTGACAGGCTGTTCTATAGGTTCATGACCTCTCAGGAAAACCTTTTTAAATACTAGTTGGAAACCAAGGAGGCAACTTTTGTTTCTTTCTTTATTTATTTTCCCCGAGACCACGTTGAAGATCAAGCTTGAGAAACAGTAGGGAACATTCTCTACTTTGTCTACCAGAGATGCCCTTCCTCTCTCTCTCAGATACAGAAGTAAGACTTGGAAATGACCTTTTTTTCCCCAGGCACTAAATGGACTTTTCTCCATAGAGAATGAGATTGCTGTCACTAGAATTTTCAAGGAACTGACAAATGTTGAGATTTATAATTCACACTAGGTGACAGATTTCATAAGCTAGTACACTTACATACAAGGCTTGTCTCAGGTAACCACAAGATGAATAGATCTCCACACCCTCCACCTTAACTTTCTACTATAGGTTTACAGAGGCCTTAATGGGATTCAATCACGTAGACCACAGAGAGCAGCAGAATTGAAGCAATTCAACAGAAAAGTGAAAGCCCAGAAGCACCTTCACTTCTACTCACAGCATGAGTAATAAACACAGTTCCTGCCCTGTAGGGATTTCAGATTTATGGGGAAAACAGAGAAAATAAAAGTCAAAAAATACATTTTTAAAGTACAGTGTGTGACCATTGATATTAAGGCTATAACCAGGTGAAGAGTTAGAGAATGACTGAGGGGACTGACTGCAGAAAGTCATCAGAAAAGACTTGTCGAAGTTGCTGTTGAGAAATCAGCTGACATATGGGGGCTTCCTTGTAGAAAAGAATCTGTTTGCTACCTCTTGACTTCTAAGCAGCCATGGCAGGGCCACTGGAAGAAGAGACCAAGATGAATGCAGAGCCTGAAAGGAAGTTTGGTGTCGTGGTTGTTGGCATCGGCCGAGCTGGCTCTGTGCGGATGAGGGACTTGCAGAATCCACATGCTTCCTCAGCATTCCTGAACCTGATTGGCTTCGTATCCAGACGAGAGCTGAAATGCATTAATGAAGTTCAGCAGATTTCTTTGGAAGATGCTCTTTCCAGCCCACAGGTTGAGGTTGCTTATATCTGCAGTGAAAGCAGCAGCCATGAGGACTACATCAGCTCTGTCACTCCTGAGACAGCAAGACCAAACTCCTCCTCTTCTTCTTCCTATTCAACATTAAGACAATGAGGATAAAGACCCTTATGATGATCCATTTCCACTTAATGAATAATAAATAACCATCATGCTGTACTGTTAATAAACTTAGAAAAAAAAAAAAAGAAAAGACTTGTCTAAGGAGGTGGGAATTATCTGAAAATGGAGAAAATGAGAAGCCAGCCAGCCAAGCAAAACCTCTGGGAAAGAGAATTCCAGCCATGAGCACAGTAAGAACAGAAGCTCGGGTCTGGAAAAGGCTTGAATTATTCAAAAGACAAATTTTAAAAATTAAATTAAAAAAGTGGCTAGAGCCTTGTGAGAAAAGTGAGAGTACAAAATGTACTGGAGAGGTAGGAAGTAACTTGATTGTGATATCTTAACCCAATTTGCACACTTAAATGATGCCCTGGCTTGCTGCGTGCCCGATGGGTTGAAATGAATGGGGAGGGTAAGGCCTCATTGTCCTTGTAGGAAAGATGTGTTCTTAAGATGTAAGCTAGTGACCACCTAGCATGCTTTGTCTCACCCACAGTTTCTTCATGGCATTTTTCACCTCTGGAATTCCTCAAGGAGTAGATCAAGGGATTTTAGCATGGGTGTGACAATGGTAAAGGACACAGCCATTGCCTTGTCTATGGGGTAAGTGGCCACAGGCCCATGTATAAGAAAATACGTGGCACAAAGAACAAGACAACCACTGTGAGGTGGGAGCCACAGGTAGAAGGGGCTTTGCACCGCCCACCAGAACTGCAAGACTGCAGGGAGCAGAGGATGACCGTGTAGTAGACGATGAGGATGAGGAAGATGGTCGCACACAGCACCCCGCTGCTGAGGATGACTTGAGGTGTTTAGTAAAGAATCAGTGAGACACTAGAGAAAAACATCCTCTAGAATCACCGCACTAGGGATTTCTGGTTCTTTTCATTGCATATCCTGAATCTATGGACAAGAACGTTGAAGTCTTGGTAAAGGACATTAAAAGTTATCAAAAGCACCTACCAAAGGACCTCATCATTACTAGATACTCAATAAATGTTAGTTTCTGCACCCTTTTCCTCTACAAATGTCTGCAAAATTTGTTAGTTTTCTTTCAATTTACAACAGGTATAATCCTCACTATATAATATTTCATCACATTCTTAGCATTACGAACAGCCTAAATTACTCTCCTCTTCAACAAAGTCCTCATTGCATTTTTCACCTCTGGGTTTCTCACTGTGTAAATAATAGGATTCAACATGGGGGTGAGGATGGCAAAGAACACAGTCACCAACTTGTCCACAGGGTATGTGACCACAGGACGCATGTAGGTGAATATGCAAGGCACAAAAAAGAGAACAACTACGGTAAAGTGAGAGCCACAAGTAGAGAGGGCTTTGCGCCATACTTCAGTGCCATGGGATTTCAGAGAACTCAGAATGATTATGTAGATGAGTAGCATGGAAAAAATGAGCAAGCACATGGCCCCACTGTTGGCTGCTATTACCATTCCGAGCCTATAGGTGTCACTGCAGGCAAGTTTCAGCAGTGGGAAGAGATCACACATGAGGTGGTCAATGACATTGGGACCACAGAAGGGCAAGTTGACCATGACAAGAATCTGTACAGTGGCATGCCGTATCCCCCCAGTCCAGGCCACCATCACCAGGAGGCGGCAGAGCCCCTGTCTCATGATGGTCATGTAGTGCAGAGGCTTGCAGATGGCTACATAGCGATCGTAGGCCATGACAATGAGGAGGAGGATCTCTGATCCTCCCAGGAAGTGCTCCACAAAGAGCTGAGTCAGGCAGCCACCCAAGGAGACGGTTCTCCTCTGGTACAGCAGGTCGATGATCATTTTGGGGGTGGTGACACAGGTAAAGAAGGCGTCTATGAAGGACAAGTAAGTGAGAAAGAAGTACATGGGAGCCAAAAGTGTGGGGCTGAGGGAGATGGTAATGACAATGAGCAAATTGGCCAGCACGGTAAAGAGGAAAATGAACAAAAAGACAATGAAGAGTATTTTCTGCAAGTGTGGATTCTGTGTGAGTCCCAAGAGAATAAATTCAGTCACATTGTTGGGAGGCGTGAGGTGATCCATTGAATAAGTAACATTTTCCTGTGCCTAAATTACCTACAAAGAGATAAAGAATGATACCTATTTATCGTGAAAGGATTGCAATCTGAATATCATAGCACAGAAATAAAATAGTCACTGTAACCGTGGAGAATGTCCTTGGCACCTCTAACTCCAATAATTGTTTGAATTCTCTCTCTTCCTCCCTGTTTCCCATCTGTTCAGACACCTAGTCAGTACCTGTTACCTCTAAAATATCTACAGGGCAACATTTGATGTATAATTTACTGAGAAAACAATGGGCTATATACATGAGATCTGGCTGCTTCTCCTTATGGTTCCAACTCTAAGTGACTTTGCTAAGTCAGTAAGTTCAGTGCCCCATGTTTCCACGCCCTCCTCTGTGTCTGTGAGCTTACAAGTTGTAACTCTCAGATGTATTTTGTAAACTGTGAAGTGCTGCACATCGTAAGTTGTTCCCTCTTCCAGAAGAATTTACATTTGAACCTATAGCTCTAACTGTAGAAAGAAAGATATGGTCAATAAATATCTATCCTAAGCAGATGGTTTAGGAGAATGTATAAATGGTTGGTGACACACTCTCCTGGTACCTGCCATGACACATCGGTCATTCATGTGTGTTTTTTTGCTGTGCCTCTTACAGTCCTGGCATTATGTCTGCAGTGTCTGGCACCTACTGGGTGATGAATAAATGGTTGATGAATTGCCACACTTCCTTCATCTCCATGTAGGGCTATGCATACTTCCCCAGCCCAAAATCCAGGGATTCAAGTGCTTTCATCCTAATGCTGTTTATCATTAGTCTCTACAAGAAACATAAATAAACTTTTGAGAGGAAGTTGCATCTGTTAGTAGTTTCTGACACATTTTACAGGTTAAGTATGAAAATATTAATTGCCTCTGGGAAAGACTATGTTACTGAATTATTTTACTTTCAAGATAATTATAGTGTGTGTTCATTTATTTATTTATTTATTTATTTATTTAACATTTGAGGGGGCATCAAATTATAGTGTTTCTTAATATATTTTATTCTTCAAAACTCTGTTCCACATATAATTTTAACACAGTCACATTAAGTAAATCGACAGCTTCAGTAGAATGAGATTAAAAACCTCTTGAGCAATCAGACAAGAGAAAGCAATAAAAGGTATTAGAATCGGGAGAGAAGAAGTTAAACTGTCACTCTTTGCAGATGACATGATCCTGCATATAGAAAACTCTAAAGACTCTATCAGAAATCTATTACAAATAATAGATAAATACAGTAAAGTTGCAGGATACAAAATCAATGTCTCAAAATCAACTGCATTTTTGTATGCCTACAATGAAACTTCAGAAAGAGAGATGAGAAGATCCATTCCTTTTGCCATTGCAAACAAAAAAAATGAAATACCTAGGAATAAATCTAACAAAGAATGTGAAGGACTTATACACTGAAAACTATAAGACACTCTTAAAAGAAATTAAAGAGGATACAAAGAAATGGAAAGACATTCCATGTTCATGGACTGGAAGAATCAACATAGTTAAAATGGCCATACTCCCCAAAGCAATATACAGATTCAATGCCATTCCCA
>PVKE010039230.1:0-15104 GCA_004027555.1 Craseonycteris thonglongyai
ATTGGGTTGGAGGGGGACCTGATTCTGGGAGCTGGGCACATAATGCGATGCATGGGTGATGTGATGTGGAGTTGCCCATTGGGAAATTGTCTGATTGTTACCAACCAATGTCACCCCATTAAATTTAACAATAAAATATAAAATAAAATTTAAAAAAACCTGCTTGGATTGGCTGAGTTAGAGAGGCGATCTGAGCAGCCTTGCAGTGATTGGTGTGGGATCGAGTTGGAAAATTCGTTTAGCGGCATATCCAGATGATTTTCGGGATCGAGTTGAAAAATTCGTTTAGCGGCATATCGAGACTTTTTTCGGGATATACTGGGCGTATAAGACGACCCCCGATTTTCGGTTGACTTTTTTTTGTTTCAAAAGTCGTCTTATACGCCAGAAAATACGGTACTAATTTCAAAAAAATGCTTTCTGAGGTAATCTCGTCAAATGCATATGTTCAAATGTAGTAATCTTTGTGTTATTTCATCAATGTCTTATCTACCTATGTGAAAACAATAGTTTTTAAATGTCCAGGTTTGGATTTGTTTTCTGTAAGTATAATGGTATGTTGTTGTTTTTTTCAGACTGTACAGTTTGTTCAAGGAATTTTTGTTGAAAAATATGATCCTACAATAGAAGATTCTTATAGAAAGGTACTTCTTGTTTAAAAGGCTTCTTGCTTTTGGTTTTACTATAAATATAAATTATTATTTTTAGCTTTAAATTATTGAATGTTGTTTACTATCTAGGATGAAGAAGCAGAGTCAATTTATAAAATTGGTGAAAAAAATTTACACTTGATTATTTCCTGGCATTACATGTTTACCATTTGATGAGAATCTTATACACTTGCATGCAGAGGGCTAGGGAGGCCATCACACACTCTCTTTCTCTCTCAGAATTTTAAATGTATCGTGACAGTTAGCATTGTAATTTGACACACAAACTTTAGAGCTGGATCATCTATTTCAAGTGGTAGCTCCATGTTTCACACCCCGCAACCCCATCCCGAAGACTAAATACTCTCAGGCTCCTTTTTAACCTAAAGATGTAAGTACAGAAGTCTCCCTAACCTGCCTACTAATAATTCTTTGAAAAAGTGCCACTGCTTATAATAAATAGAAAGATTTCTTTCTATGTCCACTAACACAACATGACAATAAAACTTAATGTGCAGATATTTTTAATGTAATGGGGGAGAGTTATCTCCCATCTTATGGAGCAGGCAGCCTGGCCCTTACTGCTGTGCAAACAGTTTTCATTTTTCCCTCTATGTCCACAGTCTAACAAACAAGCTGGAGACCCTTTCCTGCTCCTCACCTGTGAAGCAATAGGACTCTTATTTTTGCCAAATCTAATTCTAAATAACATTTTATCTAGGAACTGTTACATGAAAAGGAGTAACAGATACATAATTTGATTGCTGTCCTCTGCTTCCTTGCTACCAGAAATTTTATTCCAAAACAGTGAGAGACGTGGTCATCTAAAGAAAGGAGGATAGATCTAACAAATGGCAGAATTGATAGACAGAATCACTTTTGATATTGGAACTATTAGTGGTTTTAACCCTTTTAGTGCTACCTTCTGCCAGCAGTACTAGTGAGAAATGCAAAGGGTAATTTAATAAAATGTCCCACCTTAGGAAAAAAAATGTTATAAAGTTATTGTTTTATCCACATGAGGTTTTTTTAGTTTTATATAAATAGAATCAGTTAATAATACTATTCTTTTACGTCGTCTGAAAAATAAATATAATTACTTCAGTCATACATCATACAAGAAAAAATATAATAAGTTATAGTTCTTTTAACTATTATCTATGTATGAGCCGCTATATTGGCCCGCCGTACTTTTCGTCCATGATGCAAAAGCCGATATATTGGCCTGTCGCACTAAAAGAGTTAATAAAATTAATTTAAAAAAACATAATTTTTTTGAGCTATTTTGAAATCATTTTCTTCCTGAAATTAATTACTAAGCTGTTCATATTGAACTTGGATCTTGTAGGTACCCATGTGTTGAATCAGAACATACGGTTTTTCTGTTAAAATATGGCTTAAGATTAGAGTTGCTATCATCTTGTGTCTTTTAAATATCATACAGCTTTTGTGTATGTTAAGAAATTTGTGTTTACATAAAAGAGTGAAAGTGTATTTTAATTTTTCCACCAGCAAGTTGAAGTAGATGCACAACAGTGTATGCTTGAAATCTTGGATACTGCGGGAACGGTATGTAAAAAAATACAAAGTATATGTACAACTTGTGCACTATTGACCTTGTAGATACTATTATACTGTGTGGACAAATAGTAGTTCAGTTTATTTAAAAGTGCTGCTTGCATTAAATCTTAAAGCTGTTTTTCCTATTCTCTTGAATTCTTTTTGTGTGTGCTTTATAGTTACAGTGGGTAATTTACTAAGGAAATAACTAGAAAAATTGGATGAAAATTTTCATAGTCTCACTAGTACTTTTTAAATAAGTTAAAATATATTACCATGTTTTAAATAATGTGGAAAATACTTGGGTATACATGTTTGTTTGTTTACATAATACAATATTTATTTCTCATTGGCTGTGTGAAATATTTTAAATGTTATCTTTCCTCCTTCAAAGTATTTATGGACCAACTATAATAGATTTGTTGGTATCTGAAGGTGAAGGAACTGTGTTCTTACTCTCAAAGGCTCACAGTCTATAGTGAGGGACAAAAAGTGTGGGAAAGAATTAAGTATAGGTAAGCATGCTAGTGCACCTCCTAGAACGGAGCATTGTGAGCTAACTAGAGGATTCAATTTGGGTATCCTATACATTATATTAAAAAGTTGCTTTTGTGTTGTGTGTATCACACAATGCAATATATAGGTGTTGTATTATAGAACTGAATACTTGAAACCTACATAATTTTACTAACCAGTATCACCTCAATAAATTTAATAAAAATTAAAATAAGAAAAACAAAAAATCAGGGGGGGAAAAGCTGCTTTTAAATAATTTTTGGAGACAGGATGTTCTTGTCCCACTTGACTATATTTCACATAAATCTGCTTTGGTATATCATTTTAAAAATTTTTCATCAGTTTTAGGTATATAGAATAGCATAATGATTATTGAACATTTACACACCTCACAAAGTGATAACATAGCTATCACAGTACCACTGACTATATTTCTTATGCTGTACTCTATATCCTGTGACTATATATATTTTTAAATTATAGTTGACATTCGGTGTTATTTTATATTAGTTTCAGATGTACAGACAGTACAGTGAATAGGCATTTATATAATTTATGGTATGCTCCCCCCTTAAGTCTAGTGCCCATCTAACACCATACATAGTTTTTATGCCATTATTGACTATATTCTTCATACTGTATTTTATATCCCCATGACCACTGCCCATGACTATTTGGAGACTACCAATTTGTACTTTCTAATTTCTTTCCACCTTTCTTACCCATCTCTCCACCCTCTCCCTTCTAGCAACCCAACCATCAGTTTGTTCTCTGTATCTATGAGTCTATTTCTTCATTTATTCTGTTCTTTAAATTCAATGTAGAAGTGAGATATATGGCATTTGTTTTTCTTAGTCTGACTTCTTTCACTTAGCATAATAATTTCTAGGTGCATCCCTGTTTTACACATGGTAAGATCATTGTTTTTTTACGGCAGAGTAATAATACTCCATTGTATAAATGTACCACAATTTCTTTATCCAGTCATCTGATATATTATTTTTAAATTAAAAACTTATTTTTTTAAATACCAACTTGCCACAGACTATAAATTTTAAAAATGTTACATGATGCTACATTACAATATTCTTTATTGAGCTCTGATTACAGACCTTGAAAATTGTCAAATTAACTGTCACATCATTATTGTTTTTTTTAACATTGTTTTTTAATGATTAATTTTTTTCTGCTGTAGGAACAATTTACAGCAATGAGAGATTTGTACATGAAAAATGGACAAGGCTTTGCATTAGTTTATTCCATCACAGCACAGTCCACATTTAATGATTTACAAGATCTGAGAGAACAGATTCTTCGAGTTAAAGACACTGATGATGTAAGATGACTCCCTAATAAATATATTTTGTTTTAAACCTTTATTGTAGTGATATCCAATTTATAAGTAAGAATTTAAATCCGATTTAAAGTAGGTTTATTGGGGTGGTTGTTTTTCAAAAGCTTTTTCTTTGAAATGCAACACTGTAACCCTAACACTCATACATATTTCAAATATATACAATATGGAAAGGAAGAAATACCACCCTCTTTATTTAACCTGTGTAAAATAAACTTTATACCTTTCTTAATTTTAAATCATGTATGTGGTGGGAGAAAAGAGAGATGTGGGTGGCAGATATTACTAATAGAGCAAATTATGTTCTGGCCACGTTTCTGGTAGATTTTAAGGGTCTTTTTAATAAACAGTACTACATATGAACATCTGAAGCAACTATGACAGAAAGGGAGCATAATAAGTTTTAAAAGAAACTAATAAATACATTAAACTGATATTAATTTATGTGCCCCTTCAGAGTGCACCATAATGGAGTTTAATTCCTATAGGAAACTTCAAAAGGGTTGATTTAATTTCCCATCACACTGTATATACAGCAGTGGTCCTACAAATTGATCTTGCATCAAAATCACTGGTGGTTAACACAGACTGCCAGGCCCTGCTCCCAAAGTTTCTGATTCAGTAGGTCTAGGATAGGGCTTAAGAATTTGCATTTCTAACGAGTTTCCACATGATACTATTGGCCTAGGCACCACACTTTTAAGAACCACTGTACTATGTATAATTTAATTATAGCAAATATGTATCATAAGAGCTCAGAGACAGCTGTGGGAAATGCAGCCATTTCTTGGACTTTTAAAGGGATAACTTTGGAGGACCCTACATATTTAGCAATCTCTATGAGCATTTCTCAGTAAATCTGTTTTCTACCATTCCTGGTAACTACTATAGTTTTCTTTCGTCAGTTATATTAAGCAAGTATGTATTACATATAATACTCTGTATCTGACCCTAAAATGTAAAAATTCTTGATTTCCTAGTTTGTATTTTTTTCTAAAAGTTCTTTAGAAGGTCAGTTTCTAAATGAGTAATAGGAATTTTTTGCAGGATAAGTATTATATTTTTGTCATGTCCTTTTAAAATGACAAACAGCACAGGTATCCAAACAAGATTAATGTGGCCTAGATTTTGTGTCAATTAATATGATACTACTTTCTGGCACTTTACTAGATACTATATGAGAAGCTAAATACTCTACTTTAGAGACTCTGAATTTCTCCTTTTTTGTGCTATGAAATTGAGGGCAATTTTTTGATGAATGCATGTCATTAAACCAGAAAACTTGAAGGTGATTCATCTCTTAAGAGAAATAGTTTAAAGTACATTGGCTTTTTATAGCAACACTGTTTGTACTTTTTGAAAGGTTTTGTGTTTTGCATACTATAATTAGTTAAAAGTCCATGGTGATATAATTTTAAGGTTTTTTTCCCTTCTTTGTAAATAGATTATAGCTTGTTTTCTGAAAATTTGACATGAAAATTTCTTAAATTAACATTGAGGCTTTCATGTTTAACTGTAAATGTTCTTACACATTAATTTAGTATTTTTCTCTGGCACAATATAAACGATAATCCTTGGAGTTGACTCTCAAAATGTTTTTTATTTGAGTATATATCATGTATTGATTTACTTATTTGTTTCTACTTTCACAAACATATTTTAGGTTCCAATGATTCTGGTTGGTAATAAGTGTGACTTGGAAGATGAAAGAGTTGTAGGAAAGGAACAAGGTCAAAATCTAGCAAGACAATGGAACAACTGTGCATTCTTAGAATCCTCTGCAAAATCAAAAATAAATGTTAATGAGGTATGGTGAAATATACTTACAAACTCTACTTGGAATTTAACATTTAAAATTAATGGAAACTAATGTGTGTATTTATACAATCCCAAGTTAATGTGTACTCAGGGTGCTTTGTTGATCTTATAGGCAGAAATCTTGTGTTAAATATATACATGTTAATAAGCAACAGTGCTCTTTTAGCTTCTTTGTTAAATGCTGGTACAGTGAAATTTGTCATGGAAAGAAGGAAGGCTGAACAGAAAATGATAGGGGTGGGAAGGATTAAGTCTTTAGGTATATGAAGGATGTTATATAAAAGATGGAGACAAAATCAAAAGATACGCATGGTTCTTGCCTTGAAAGGGCTTAAAGTCATGTTGGGAAGACACATGGATCTGAAGAGTAAAGGATTATTTCCTTTGGATGATGGTAAATGTTCTAATTGAACTAAGATTGAGATTTCTGCAGCTCCTTCAACTTAGTATTTATTTTAAGGAGAAAAGTGTTCATCTTCCCCCAAAATAAACACAAAAAAACTTGACAGTTACAAAAGAATACCAGTACCTGGTTTTATTCTCATTTATTGAATAGAGTATTTGCTTTCTTGAGGGTTCAGTTTTTTTAATTTTTAGTTTTTTGGGTTTTTTCACCTGTATATTAAAAATAATTAACATGTTTACAGATCTTTTATGACCTAGTGCGGCAAATTAACAGAAAAACTCCAGTGCCTGGGAAGGCCCGCAAAAAGTCATCCTGTCAGCTGCTTTAATATATTAAATGCATTGTAGCTCTGAGCCAGGTATGTTGACTTATCTTTCCTCTTTTTTTCTTATCCTCTAACTTTTAACCTCACTTAATTTAGGGCACTCTTGTCAAGAAAGCAAATTATAGGAATGGTTGAGCACTTGGTCCAGGGATTGATTCCTAGCCCCCGCCTGTGCAACTCCATATGCTGAACTGTGGCACAACTGGTAACCGCTGGATGGCTTGGTGGTGAAGGTTCTTGCCTCCCATGTGGGAGGTCTCTGGTTTGGTTCTCATCTCATGTGACCCACATCCACCTGTGTGGAATGAAACCATGTCACAACTAATAATGTACAACTATGGAGACCGCTCTGGGCCCTCCTCCCCTGCTTGGTTGTGTGCGTGCGTGTTCTCTCACCTTCTCTCAATAAAATCTTTCAAAACAAGAAAAAGAAAAAAGGAGAAAGCAAGTATAGAATTTTTGTTCTTAAAAAATTGGGTGAACTGGGGAGTTCCCCCAGTTCAGTTCTCTCTCTGTCTCTGTATCGCTCGCTCGCTCTCTCTCCCTCTCTCTGTCAAAAACAATAAAAAAAAATAAAAAATAAAAGTATGTTATGGGGAAGCCGGGATGGCTCGGTGGGTTAAGCGCTCACTTTGCAGCACTGGGGACCAAGGATTGAATCCCGGCTCCAGCCCGTGCGGACCCATATGCTGAACTGGGAGCTCCCCCCGTTCAGTTCTCTCCCTGTCTCTGTCTCTGTATCTCTCTCTGTCAATAAATAAAAAAAAAATTGGTTACTTTCTTTTTAAGATATCCATGAGTTAGTATGACATACTAGTAATTAAAATAATAATTTTATTTATATATCATCATCAGAAGTAAGGTATTCCATGTAAGTGAATAGTCTAGATAAGTTAATCCAATATACTTTTATACCCCAGTGAAATACTAGTTTGTGTTGACAGTGTAGTGATGAATAAAATCATCCTTTCTTTATCTCTTCATGGCCTTAGCTAACTAAGTAAGGTCTGTGAAAGAGACAAACAAATACAAAATATAATGACTGCTATGATAGAATAAATTCAGTGTGCTACTGATAATAAGTACCTCTGACACATTTATCATATGCCAGGTACTCTTAAGTACTATATTAAATTCTTACAACAATCCTGAGGCAGGAACTATTGTTCCCATATTAACAGTGTGTGAACTGAGATGCAAAAAGATCATTACTTGTTCAAGCCCTGCAGTTAGTAAATAGCAGAGCCAGAATTTATTCCAGTGATCTGAGTATATGGCTCAGAATTTGACCCATGAATTGGCTCCCGTGTCCATACTTAGTCACTGTGCTATTCTGAATACTATAGGAGCATTTAACCGGGGCACCAAACCAGTCAGATCCGAACTGTGAATTCAAGGAATGTCTGTCAGAGTAAGAGACATCTAAGCTGAGATCTAGTGATACAAGTTGTATAGGGGATGAAGAATTCCCAGGCAGAGAGAATCACAAATACCCAGAGATGAGACAGCAAAAGAAAACTGAGCATATGGTTTTTGAAAACAGTCATATTAGATGAGTTAGTACTTATAAAGCAATTACATCATTTTCTGGCACGTGGTAAACTCTCAATTATTAGCCAGTGCTGTTCGCCAACAATAATGGTTTCCTACTCAGTTATCATTAACCCGTATTGTTCTGTACTCTTACCCTTGGGCACTTTTTTTAATAGTGTTTTTCACAAATAGTTTTTATTTAGGCCACTTCTAATGTTTATGGTTCAGCTTCTTTCTGTGTTAAATGACCCTATACTATAATATCATAGCACTCTGATTCTGTATGGTTTTTGGAGTTTTTGACCCTCCTTTCTGCTTAGAGATATATTCTCTCATTTTTGATATCCTTATATTCCTGAACACATGCCCATTCTTAGCACACACCTTGCCATCTATTCTTTCCAGTTTGCTCTATTCAGTCTGCTACAGGGATGCTGGGATGGCTCAGCAGGTTGAGTGCTCACTTTGTAGCCCCGGAGTCCAAGGATCAAATTCCAGCCTGGCCCGTGCAGACCCGTATGCTGAACTGGGGTGTGCCCCTGTTCAGATCTTGCGGGGGCGAGCTTCCTGTGTGGGAGGCCCCCGATTTGGCTCTTGCCCTGAACATGCTTCCCATCTATGAGGCCCCTAGCTCACAGAGGCGTGCCTCCCATGCGGGAGGCCCCCGGCTCACTTCCTTCCCTGTGCCGACCTGCATCCACCTGTAGAGTGAAACTATATTGGAAACTGATGACATATAACTATGGAGACTACTGTGGGCCCTTCCCCCTCCTCCTCTCTGTCTCTGTTTATCTTTTTCTCTCTGTCAAAAAAAAAAAGTCTGCTAGGACTTAGAAAAGTTATCAAACTCATTCATACTCTGTATGAGGGCTTAACATAAAAGGTATGTACAAAAATTATTTCAGCAGTCATGTACATATTAATGTTTCTGGAACATGCAGCAAGTCTGATCTCCAGAAAAACAATGAAAAAGGAAAAACGTTTTTAGCTCGTGCATTTATTTACATCACCTGTAATTAAGCTTAATTATGATTTTAGTACCATACCAGATTTTTCTGACATCCATCTAAAAGCTGATATAACCTATTTAAATATGAATTAGAAAGTATATACACTGTCAGTTGTAAAGAGCCATCATGAAATATAGTGTATTTCTACTTCTCTGAGCCAGCTTTTTAGCTACTCTTAAAAAGAATGAGAAAGAAAGGTCTTGATTTTCTGATACTAGACACTCTGGTAAGATGTGCATTCTATACTTAGGATGTTCTTCTAGGATTGTGATTACTCAGATAGTATCACCCATTTTGTTAATATTGCTATCTGTCTTTTAATCCTAAATTCTAATAAAGTTGGCCTTACCTAAAATTGTAATGTTGGTTTTTTTACTCCTGCTTTTAATCTTTGGAAGATAATACAAAAAAATTGCACTAAGGTACATTCCTTTTTGTATCTAAAACTTTCATTTGACTAAGTGTCAAAAGGGCAACAGAATAGATGAAGTCATTCTAAAAAGAAGAAAATGTCTACATCACCTTTGCTTTGCTATGAATTGTGATACACTGTATTGTATTCATATTAAACACTGTTGTCTTAATGTGTTCCTTTGGATATTTAGTGTGCTATTTTTAACCCATCTTTTCAATTAATTTAATTTTTTTTCCTTTTGACAGGTCTGAAGAACTGTTGCCCAATTCAACAGTGCCAGCATTCCAACTTTGTTAAACCTACCAACATCTTAAATGGACTTTCTGTGGTGGTACCCTTTGAGAGGCATATGAAAGCTACTACATCAGTTTGCACATTCTTTTCACTTTCCAGTATCACAAGAGAGATTTTTACTTACATGATAGTCCTAGAGTATGCAGCTGGTAAAACCAGAGGCTACAATCCAGTATTACTGCTAAGAGACATTTTTCATCCATCATTGTTGTACATGTATGAAAATGGTGTACTGTATACTTTAACACGCCCCCATACTTTGTATTGGAGAGTACAATAATGTAAATCCTAAAAGCACCACTATTTTAGCATACTAAAAGAAAGTCCAAAGAGCTCCTATATAGACTACTCCAGATAACTTCGCTTCTTTGATACTTGTAGCTTATTGTAATTTTTTTAAAGAAATTCATGGTCATTATCATTGTATTGTACAAATAAGCGCTTTGATTAACACAGCTATATAATTTTTTTAATTTTTAAAAAGCCTGTGGAGACAGTGATCTTGTCTTTAAAATATGATAGTCCTTTCAGTATAATGTCTTAGATTAAAGACGTTGCCTTTAATATCTGTTGGGAAGGAAATGTCCAGACTTTTCAAATCTCTTAAATGTTTCTTTTTGTTTACATAGAGAACAATGTTTATAGTTGTGTGTACAGTGGGGGTCTACAACAAGAAGTGTATATTTTCAAACAATTTTTTAATGATTTAACAATTTTTGTAAATCATTTTCAGGCTTCTGCAGCTGTAGATTCTCACTGTGAATTCCTTGCTTGCTCATGCATAATGTATTTGCAATACCAAATATACAGGTTTAGTATTTTTGCCTGTTAGTGATTGTTTCACACGTGTAACGTTTTGGTTGAGATGTTCAATGGTGGACAAGTACTGTGGATGTGAATGTGGGAAGTAATTTTAATCATGTGTAATTGGTCACAAGGCCTAAGTTGCAGTAACTTGCTGTTTTATATAAAATAACAATGCCTTGTTGCTTTGTATGCATTAACGTTTGGGTGTAAAGATTGTGTGTCTATTCAACAGGGAGCCACAGTATTTAAATTGACCAACCTAATGTTACAACTACTTTGAGGTGGCCAAATGTAACTAAAAGCCTTAATTAAAGTGGTGCAATTTTGTATAACTTAGCATCAGTAGTTCAATAAATTTGGATTGCCATGCAAGGGCTTGCATTATAATTACTCGCCACTTGAATGTGTTTTGTATAATATTTTAACAGTGCTAATACATAAGTATAGGCTGTACTTCTTTTTAAAATAGATGCATTTTACATACGTAGTGTGGTTTCATAATTTTAACATTTGAGCAAGCCAGACTCATTAAGTATAGAAATGATGAGTGAAAAATGTCAAATTTTTTTCCTGGTAAGGTTTGAATATCCATATAACCACCTTTTGAAATTTTCCTTGGGAAAGAATTTTGTAAATCAAGCAGTATTACTTATGAACATAAGCTTTCTGGGTAATGTTCATCAGCTATTTCAGATGTAGGAGGAAGAATTTAAAATACCGTATTTTCCGGCATAGAAGACGACCGGGCGTATAAGACGACCGCCTAATTTTACAGTTAAAACATAGGTTTAGGCCCATATTCGCTGTATAAGACTACAGCCTGAGGGGTAGTCTTATACAGGGAATATAGGACTAAACCTATGTTTTAACTGTAAAATTAGGGGGTCGTCTTATACGCCCGGTCGTCTTATACGGGTAGTCTTATACAGCGAATATAGGCCTAAACCTATGTTTTAACTGTAAAACTAGGGGGTCGTCTTATACGCCCGGTCGTCTTATACGCTGGAAAATACGGTACCACTTTGACAGATGTAATGCTTAATAGATGTTTTTTTTTTAATATAGGATGAAACTATACTTAGAATATGTTTATAAAGATTTTTCGAATGGAGTGTACTCAAATATCTTTAGATACAGTTCTTTTTTGAAACTTGTAAACAAATCTCAAACTTTCTCAAAGTATTTGCCAGCCACTAGAGTATGTTGTCAATTAGTTAGTGATACCATCTAATTTAGGGATGTCTTCTAGTCCCCTAAATACAAGCTATTTGAATGGAACATTTAAAGGCTTTCATTTGAAGAAAAAGGTCTTATTCCTTAATATATTTAACTCACAGAAGTCCATAAATACTAAAGTTTCCATTTACCTAAAAAGAAAAAAGAAAGAAATGTTTGTTTTCTCAGAAGCCACATTTAACTAAGAGACTTGCTTTGGCAGAACTGGTTTTATTTATAGTCATGGGTAGAAAATTAAGTCCAAAAAAGTGGGATTATGGAGCAGAAAAATCACTTCAATATCTTGTTAGATCCATTTGACCTTTAATTGACCTTGATCCATTTGGCCTTTAACACCCCCATTAATTCAGTTACTTTTAATAAATCTTTGTTGCCTACCAACTGTGTTCCAATCTGGTTTCTAGTCTCTTAAAAACATAAATATTTAACAGGTAAAATTTAAGTACTTCTGTGTCAAGCATTGTAGATCTGAGAATAGAGCAGCAACTGAGACGAACTTGGGACCCTTCCCTCCTAGAACTTACACTTTACTGTATGTAGGGTTTCTTAGCCTCAGCACTATGTATATTTTGTTCTGGATAATGAGTTTTGGATATATGTCCTGTGCATTATAGGATTTTTGCAGGTTCCCTGGTCTCCGCTCACTAGATGCCAGTAATATCACCCTCACCTTCAAGCTATGACCACCAAAATTGTCTCCAGACATTGCCAAGTACCGTATCCTCCAGTTAGATTCAAGGAAAGGGGAATAGGTGTTGAAGGGCAAAATCATTCTAGCTGAGAACCACTGATCTGAAGTGTTAGGGGTGCAAAATAGACAGTTTAGTGGTAAATAAGAATGTGGGCTCAAACCAGATTTCTGGGGTTTCTAATTCCAGCTCAGCCACTTCTAGCATGTGACCATGGTGAGGTGCCTTGGTTTCCTTATCTGTAAAATGGGAGTGATAGGTAATAGCACCTACTTCACAGGATTTAGAGTGAAATAAATGCCAATACCATCCTCTAGGTCAGAGTGTATGTGTGCGTGCGTGCACGCTGTGTTGTGTTAATAGAAGAAGAGCTGTGGTTACACAGCAAATGCCATTATCTCCCATATATAATTGCCCCATAGGAATTCACATGGACTTTTCTGGTTCTTAAATAGAAAAATACTAAAATAATTCAGATAGAAAACTGTTATGAGTTCCTTTTCATGTCCCCAAGGATACTTTGAGAAACTTGAATTTTAGGAGAAAACCAGGATATTTCACTTAATTTTTCTAAGAAGTAAATCCTATTTTGATTTTTATTTTGATTCAACTTTTTTCTTAAATATATAATCTTTACCACATATAAGTATAGTTTTATAACCTCCATTTATGAAAGTTCTTTGCCTCTCGACTTTATATGTAGGGCAGCAAACTTAAGAGTCAAATCTCATCACTGCAACACTTTTTCTTTCATTTTACCTCAATCTGTTTTTTAATTGAATTTAATCCCCATCTGTTCTATCTCTTTTCTAAATCTTGGGAATGTAGGAAGGAATTAGAATATTTTGTAATTAATATACCTACAATCTTACCTTACAAATCTTGGTTGTTTGCAGGCTTATCTCTTTTAAACTATCAGAGAGCCTTAACAAATGGTGATTTATAGGACTCAAGCTTTTTAAAAAACCTGTCTATAATTTGTTACATTGCATCAATACAGCTGGTATTTTTGAATGCATGAGAGAAGTACAATAGATTGAGCAGAATTAAACTTATATTTCATTAATTATTGAGGGAAATGTGCATGAGTCTTTGTTAGGATATTGATGTTACTTGTCAAAATTTGCTAATAAACCCGTGAATAGAGCAACTAGTTTGTAGGCTTGATATTAGTTCATCTTTGAAAGGTAGAAATAAAATACTTATTGCTAAATAGGTGTTTTCTAAAAGCTGCAGATTAAAAAAAATATTCTGCATATTGCACGTAATTTGAATTTGCTCCCTTAAAACATTCTGGTAATCTATACATTACTGACATTAAGAATTAAAAGATTTGCCCCAAATTAGGGATATCTACCTGATTTTTGTATCTAAGAATCAACAAATGTATTTAGTATTGCATGTCTACCATGTTTTATTTCTAAGAAATCAATAATTCCTTGTTTGTGTGGTGTGGAAAGAATTTTTGCTATTTTGGTATATTACAAACCTAGTTGAACCTGATTTTTCTTATACAGTGACATAAATGAAATAATTATCCAGATTCATCATTTGACTCAAAATGCAGGGTTTCTTTTTTATTTTCTGAAAATTAAACAGATTTTAAAGTATTTTTATGTAAATAATGTACTAAGTCAAAAGGTTACAGCAGTTTTTAAATAAGCAGAGTTCAAAGACTAATCTTTTTATCATCTGCCATTACCCATACAGATTTTAGTTTATACTGTGGTAGTTAATGTCCCTTGTGAGCACTAAGTTCAGAACAGTAAATTTAGTTACATACCACATAGTGATGTTTCCATCAACAATGGGTTGTATACACACTGGTGGTGGTACATGGTACAGCCTTGGTGTGTGGTAGGCTGTACTATCTAGGTGCACTCTGATACACAACGAATCACCTACCATAGTGACATTTTTTAGATCGTGTCTCATTAAGCAGCACACAACTAGAATGTCAGACTTGAATATGCAACATGCCATGCGTAGGGGCAGAGGGGAGTAGCAAAGAATAAATGATATGGTAAACCCAGCCCTTGCTGCCAAGGTGCTTAATACATCAATGGTGGGGAAGACCAGTAAAAAATCATCAAATAAGTGAAACTCTTAATAACTCATGTTTAACCTCAATTCATGCTCTTACCCACGCTAATGTAGGTGACACAGTAACAATTGTATTTTGTTTTAAAATGTATAGATTTTGATTTATATTTCTAACTACTTTTTTTTATTCACTTTATTATGCCTATGCTTTTGCATATACAGAGTCCTTTAACAAATTAGTTTTTTTTTTTAAATTTATTGGGGTGACATTGGTTGATAACAATTACATTGTTTCCAGATGTCCAATTCTACATTACATTGTCTATGTATTGCATTATGTGCTCACCAGCCAGAGTCGGCTCTCTTTCCATCACCATGTATTTGGTGCCTTCTTCCTCCTTTCCACCCCATCTGCACTTAGCATCAGGTAACCACTACACTATTGACT
>PVKE010039231.1:0-15101 GCA_004027555.1 Craseonycteris thonglongyai
TTCTTCTTAATTTTTATCTTTTCTCTGATAGCAGAATTATTCATATGGACAAAAAATAAATTTGCATTGTTTTGGTAGAAATGCAAGGAAAAGGAATATACTTGTGTGTGTGTGTGTACTTGTCTGAAAAGTATCTAGCCATGTAACTTATTCTTGTTATGTGACAGTGGCTGCAATATATGTATGTGTGTATATATATATAATTTTTTCGTGGAGGTGAGTGGGAAGAATCTTTCAAGCTGCACTAAAGCAGGAATGCAAATAGAAAAAAAAAGTTAACTCAGGTTTTCTGGGGTTTTTTTTGTTGTTGTTGTTTTTTTCATTTCTAGAAGTTCTTGAATATCTAATGGAGAGACCCTGAGAGATGGATGCCTGGAGAGAAGGAGTCTAGACCAGATGCTCAGAAGAGGGTGGGTTAGAAGGGCAAAGAGCCTGGTTATAAGTTGTTATGTAGAGTGGTTGGCTTACTGATAACTGGATATTTGTTTTATTTAAAAAATACTTATCAATATGAAAATATTAAAAATTTTCTTTTGTCTTGATCTTTTCTCTGATAAACAGCAGCATCTATGTAGCCTTAAAAAGAATTCAGATTGTTACAATAGGATTGCAAATAGTAGAAATAGTATTTTGGGGGGAAAGGGGAGAAGGGTTATGGAGGAGTGTTTCAAACTAGTAATAGAGGAGAAATACAAAGAGATAGAAATATAACTTTTATTGTATTAATATAACAAAATTAGAAGTTTAATTAGTAACTTAAAATATAGATAGCTTATTATTTCACAAATATACTTGAACAGGATATTTATTTAAATATGTAGTAGAACAAACATGGTAACTTTGAGGGACTTTATTAGGAAAATTCCATTTCAGATATGGATTCCCTATTTAAAAAATGTTTTATTAACTTTTATTTTGTGCATAAATAAATGATTTATCAAATTAATTCATTTATTTAATATATAACACCTACTGTGTGCTAGAGCTTTAACAGTGAACGAAGAATATTCTTTGCCCTCATGAAACCTATACTTCAATAAATTAGTAGTGTTGAAATAAACTTCTAGGCACAAGATGGAGCAACCCTTGCATGGGGTGCCACATTAGAAAAGAGAAAATTAGATAACTTTAGTGTCTCTGTAAATGCTCCACTGAACAGGAAGTGCAGTATCCAGTCAACCAATCCCTGAATGCCAAGACAACTCTGGGCTTTACACTTATTTTCTGTTCCTTCTCACACCAAACAAAGTTGACTATGAGGCCCCAGCTAATCAGGTATTTTCTATTTTTCTCTTCTTTGTTCTTTATTCTTTATCTTATAAAAGTTTTCTGGTTTCTACCCCATATTGTGGTTCTTCAAAAGGAGATGGCCTACTTCATAAAATGTTATAGTTTATCTGCGTCATCTAAATTGTGTTCTTACTCATTTTTAAATCAGGAGATAAAAACCTAAATAAAATAATTATTGGTAGAGCCCTTTTCTGTAAATTTTTAGTTAAATAATAAACTTAGGTGATCTAAACTATAGTATTCAGAAGAAAGATAGTCTAATTAATTTATGAATTCACAGACTAATTCAGGAGTCTGCAAATTACAATTCATAAGTAATCTTGCCATCTACCAGTTTTGATAAAGACAGTTTTACTGGAACATGACACACACACACT
This sequence comes from Craseonycteris thonglongyai, assembly GCA_004027555.1. Taxonomy (NCBI): domain Eukaryota; kingdom Metazoa; phylum Chordata; class Mammalia; order Chiroptera; family Craseonycteridae; genus Craseonycteris; species Craseonycteris thonglongyai. Next base: position 1,668 of record PVKE010039231.1, read on the forward strand.
TGTTTACATATTGTATACTGCTGTTTTTCAGTTACAGCAGTGAAATTGAGTAGTTATAACAGACAACCTTGGCCCAGAAAGCCTAAAATATTTACTGTCTGGGCCTTTGCAGAAACTGTTTGCTGATCCCTGGATTAATCTAAATAAACATGAGGCAATGTAGTTCAAAAATTTTGGGAATGTATAAGCATCACCCTTTCTAAAGTTGTTTGAGACAGTGTAGGAGATGAAAACTCATTTATGTATAAGATAGTGTTTTCATTGTTTTTCTAACCAAAGCATCAAAAACTCACACTGCACATAAATATATGTGATGATGTTTATGAGGGCTGTCCAGAAAAAATCCAGCCCTTGTCAATATAATGAGAGCAGTTACATAGCTGGATACTTTCTGGATAGTCTTGTATATTCAAAGCTTTAAGTTTTCAACATTATTAAAGAAATCTACAGTAAGATAGTCATTGTACCATTAACATTTTACAAAGTGCATCATTTTTCTCATTCTTAAGTTGCATATGGGTCTTTCTCTTTCATTGGATAGTTATGATAAATCTTTAGTTTAAACAATTTTTGAAGACCCTTTTTGAGAGCAATAAAAGAGCATTCACAATTTAAGAACCAGAGCTCTAGATACCGCCTGTTATCATTGCTTACCTTCCCCTTCCATGAAGTCCTACTGTTTCCCGAGATGCCCATGTGGCTTCAATTCAGCGCATCCTCCCGTAGGTTCTGTGATTACTTCCTGCTGAATGTTAGGCATGACTCTGTTTACACTTCTTTTCTCCTCTAAATATTTGTTCCTTTTCCCCACATTTCTACATTCTAGTGCACATACCTACCGGTATATTAAATTATGTCTGAAGAAATGTAAAAAGGGCTACTGGCATTTCTACATTCCTCTGTCCTTTCACTGTGTTTTTATTCACATATAAAATTTCCTTTGAAATTTTTTGAACTCCTGACCTCTCTTTCACTCTGGTTCGATTGTCATTCTTTTGTGTTTCTCTTTTTTTCATTTTATTATGATATATTTCACTCATGATCACAGCATATGCTCTTAATACCCATGTAGTAGTTATAGCACCCATCATTTCAGTGATACCACACAAATGTTCGGAGTATATGATTAGGGAATACAGGGTAGGGAGGGAGAGCTTCTAAGATTACAAAGCCTTATTTTGTAATCTGCCTGACTCTGCAACCCTTCAATCCACACAATTGAGGCCATTTAATTCCTATCTGTGAATTCATCTCAACCTCTTAGAACAATTTTCTTTAAGTAGTAGGAATTTAGAAAAATTTGACCAATAATGTCACATCAAATTGGCCTAACTTCTTGTTCTCTGACTTTGTACAACAAATTAAATAATCATTCTTGTGACCAAATTAGTTCTAAGAAATGCTTCCCTTAGAACTCTGCGGGTACTCTGTTATATCACATTTCCCCTAAAATTGTGAAGGATGTCTAACTTGGTCACTCAGGTCTTGTCCATTTAGTAAATGTGATAGGTGAAGTATAGCTTCTTGACATTTGTCACTTGATCCTGCCTTGAGGAAGGAGAAACGTGATTAAATTGTGGGTGGAGTGAGTCTTTAAAGCAACCAAAATGTATTTATCTTTTGGAGTAAATCAAATACTTGTCAGGATGGCTTTAGAATTGGTCTTGTTGAAATAAACCAGATATCAATTACCTCCTCACAGCTAGGTCTTAGGTTAGAGAATGTAATGAACCTACGTTCTTCACATTTCTTTCTGATCTTCTGAGCTCTGCTAGAGAAAATTAAAAAGAAAACAAACAAGCAAGCAAGCAAACAAGCAAGCAAACAAACCCCCAAACCAGGATGACTAATACTCATTAAATTTATAGTTAATCACTTCTACTGGGCCATTGATTGACACCAATGGCAACTATCTGTATTACCTGAACATCTTTGTCCTTTAGGTCTTTGTTGTGGTCATTTCAAATCTAATTAATGCCCCTCAAACATCTGGTTTTAGCTACTCATCCTAAGCTTTCCACCTCATTGTTCTTCAGAGGAGCTCATAGAGAACAATAGAAAAAACTTTTTTCTCATATGAAAACTCTCAATGTTCCAGCATCACATAGAAACTCTTTTACTATTCCAGCATCACAGGGAAGCTGGATGGCTCAGTGGGTTAAGCGCTCACTTTGCAGCCCTGGGGAACAAGATTAAATCCTGGCCCCAGTCCGTGCAGACCTGTGTGCTGAACTAATGTATATGTCCCATACAGGAGGCCCTCAGTTTGGTTCTTGCTCCCAGTTCAGTCCCTGGCTCAAGGGGGCATGCCTCATTTGGGAGGCCCCCAGCCCAGTTTCCGCCCTGCATGGTCCCCTCCTACCTGTGTGGAACAAAACCATGTCAAAAACCAATGATGTACAACTATGGAGACTGGCTCTGGTCCCTCTCCCTTCCCTCTTTCTTTCTCTGTCTCTGTCAAAAAAAAAAAAAAAAAAAAAAAAAAAAAATATATATATATATATATATATATATATATATATATATATTCATTCCAGCTTCATATCTACACATCACTGCATTCTGCTCACTTTTCTTCCCCCCTTTCCTCCAGTTTTAATGGAAAAGATCTGCCTCTTTCTCTCTGAGGTGCTCCTTAATCCCTAAAGTAGACCTGAGCATTATCCTTTCTTCCTTTCAGTCTCCAAGTTGCTCCATTTTTCTTGTTCTTTCTCACACATTGGATTCAAGTATATGATATTTCAGAAGTGGAAAGAAAAACTAAAAAGAGAGGAGGAAAGGTGGCAATAAAGAAGGCAAGAATACCAAACATTCCTCCTGCCTGCATGTCATCTCTTTTTAGCTAATAAACTTTCTCTTTTTAAGATTTAAATCTTTTTAAGATTTATTTTATTCTTTTTGAGAGAAGAAGGAGAAGGAGAAGGAGAAGGAGAAGGAGAAGGAGAAGGAGAAGGAGAAGAAGAAGAAGAAGAAGAAGAAGAAGAAGAAGAAGGAAAAAAAAGAGAGAGAGAGAAAGAGGAAATGGGGTAGGGCCCAGAGCAGTCTTCATAGTTGTACATCATTAGTTGTGACATGGTTTCATTCCACACAGGTGGATGTGGGGCAGAACAGGGCAAGAACCAAACCCCCAGGGGCCTCCCCCACGGGATGTGATAGCCTTCATCACCGAGCCTTTCCAATGGTTAGCAGTTGCACCACAGTTCAGCATGTAGTTTTCCACAGGTAGGAGATGGGAACCAAACCCTGGACCTCATGATTTTGAGATAAGTACTCAACTGCTGAGCTATCCTAGCATCTCCACAATCTGCTTCTTAATCGACCGTTGCCCTGAAATTGTTTTGTCAAGATTACAAATGACATTCACATCCTTAGAAGATTCCTTGAGTTGCTTAATCTCTCAAGAGAATTTGACATTTTTGATTCTTTCCTTCTTCAAAAAAAACACCCTCTCTTATTGGTTTCTAAGAAAATGCACTCTTGTAATCTTTCTCTTAATTTTCAGCCCACTTTTCTTTAGTCTTCTTTGTTGATTCTACTCTTCTCTTCATTCACATAAGGGCTGCTTTCCTTCAGGGCTATGGTTTTGGTCTACTTCACTAAGTATTCTTTCCATTGTTCCTAAGTAATTTTTATATCTTCTCACAACTTCTGTAGTTATTTATATTCTGAAAATACCTCCCCAAATCTCTAGTTCAAACCTTCCCCCTAACCTCCAGACCTATAAGCCTAATAGAAGGCTTTACGAATTCATTTTGCTGACTTGCAAGGCATTGCCAATCCAACCTGTCCAAATCTGAATTTATCAAATTTTGTTCCGAACCCCCATAAAAATTTTTACTTTTTTTTTTCTATGTTTTCTATCACCTTAACTGAGTTGTCACTTTAAACAGTGATATAGAGCATCTTCCTTGATTACTACATATCCTCTATGTCCTTCATATTAATCTTGAGCAAATATTTTCTTTGATCACTCAGATCTTCTCCCTTAATCCAATTTGTTAACTGAGATCCTACTCCTTTGAGAAAGACCCATGGGATCTGACCCTGCCTTCAAAGAGAAACAACTTGATTAAATTGAGAGGAGTCTTTAAAAGCAAACAAACTGTTCTTACCCTCTTGAAATAAGTTGGTTGTTCATGAGGATGGCTTTAGAATTGATCTTGTTGAAATAAGCCAGATATTACCTCTTCACACTGAGGTCTTAGTTAAGAGAAAGCAATAAACCTGCATTCTTCAAATTTCTCTCTGAGACTCTGAGCACTTCTTTAGAATTTCTAAACATTCTTAAATCTCTTAAGAAAATGGAAGAAGTAAAATTGGCAGAATTTTCTTTCTGTACCACTGCCACCACCTTAGTTTCTGCCACTTTCTCAATTCCAGAGCCAATAGTATGTTTAACTACCTTTTCACTTTGATTTATAATTTGCAGTATAAGAGAACTTTTTTGGTTAGAACTGTAATTTATTCATTTTTGTATTTCTAGCTAGTTAATCTACTTCAATGCTTAGAGCTCAGAAGGAAGGGAATGAACAAGCAAAATAATCCCCTAATATTTAGCTTTCTGTTTCCCATAAACTCCATCTACTTCTTTCCTTTTGAAAAATCTAAGACTACCTGGCCACCTCATCATTATACCACAAGTAAACTTGGTTTCAATGATCTGGATGCCTGTATTGACAATTATGCAAATTATATTAAATCTCAGCTCAATTTCATTACTGTGTATAATTTATACTTTCAAAGTAGCAAACTGGGTGTCCATGACCCGTATCATTGTATATGTGAAGACACAGGACACATATCTTCTTAGACTCTCAGTTTTGGTTACTTTGTTCGTTGAGACATAATATTGATATTAAAACAGGGACATATTATGCAGTCAAATGCAAAATTAAACAGTAATTAAAAAAATAAAACATAAGATTTCAAGGCATAAAAATTCACAGAAATTTCATGATGAGGTGGGCCAGTCTTCTAAATCCTCACATTCTGGAAGATATACCTTTAGCTCTTCTCTTTTGGACTACTCACCTTCAGATGTTAACTCTGAAGCATTGTAAGCATGTTCTGTGTAAATGTATGTGTGTGTATGTTGAAGAAAGGTTTGTCCATGTGTATTCTACAGAAAGAACGTTTTATGCAAAAATGCAAAATCCAAAACCAAAAGCAACATTGCATGAAAGAAAACATGAAATCTTTCCAGAGTTTAATATATACCAGGGCTAACACTAAACAACCCAGCATAATTCTGAATTTTTAGGCTTTCTAATATCAGGATATAACAATTAAAAAAAGAAAAGAAATTTCTTAAATTTTTCTTTTCAGCAGCCAGTGTGTAGTCAAAGGTCTCACTGTCTTATTTACTGGATTAGTTATAATGGGAATATGAGAATAATCTATTGCACATGGAGCTACAAATCTCTCTGAGTATGTCTAGACTTAGGACAATGGGATTTAAATGTTATTGCATTAACAAATAAAACCAATAGAGCATCACAAAATTATCATCAGTGATTTGGCTTAAAAAATTTCCATGAGGACTTAAAAATCCCTTTGGAAAAGCTATAAGGCAGGTTTCTGTGTTTTCTGTCATGGCTAACCACAACAAAAATTGCATGTGTTCCTTAATTTTATTTTTTAGAGATTTATTTTATTGTTCTTGACAGACAGAGAGAAACAGAGACAGAGAGATACAGGAAGAAGGGGGAGGGCCAACAGCAGCCTCCATAGCTGTACTGGTACATCATCAGCTTTCAACATGGTTTTGTTCTATATAGGTGTGTGGGGGTCACACAAGGAGGGAAGTGGTCTGAGGACCTCTCAAATTAGAGACACAGACCCTTGATCCAGGGGCCAAACAAGCAGGGGCAAGAACTTGGTGCCTCCCACATGGAAAGCACACCCGAGTTTTGCATATGAATCTACATAAGCTGAGACCAGGATTTGACCCTCAGTCCCTGGGACTGCAAAGCAAGCACTTAACCTCTTGAGCCATCCCGGTTTCCCCATGTGTTCCCTAATTTTTACCAGAAAGAACAGAAGGAGACCTGTGTTTTGAGAGCCTTGCTTTCAAAGTAGTTCCTACTAGGCAACTGATTTAGATACACATATATTAAAAGTAATAATTTTTCTTCCACAAAAACTAACTTCCCTTGAATTTAAATGCTCTTTCAATTCTGGGACAGTAGTCTTTTAGGTCTATTCAGTTTTTATAAGGAATAAGTAAGTATATGAGGGTTCAATAGAATCCATAGAGCATTGACTAAATGAGTGATCCTAGAAAACTAATTTGACCCATCATTGGTTTCTGCATAAATAAAAGAAAGGAAACTGGGAAGCCAGGATGGCTCAGGTGGTTGAATGCTCACATTGTTGTCCTGGGGTCCGAGGATCAAATCTTTGGTCCAGGTCCATGAGGTCCCATGTGCTGAACTGGGATGTGCTTCCCACCCAAGTTCTGGGCCCCAGTTCTGCTCCTGCCCCGGGAGTGACTCTCATGTGGGAGGCCCCCAGCTTGCAGAGGTGCGTCTCCCATGCAGGAGCGGGGGGCAGGGGGAGGAAGAGGGAAGGGGTGGGATGGGGAGGGGCCCTAATGGGTTCTCACTCTGCGCAGTCCTGCCCCCACCGGTGGAATGAAACTATGTAAAGAACTGATGACGTGTGACTGTGGAGGCTGCTCTGCCCCTCTTCTCTCTGTTTCTCTCTGTCTCTCTGTTTCTCTCTCTGAAAAAACAATAAAATAAATTAAAAAAAATATATATATATAAAGAAAAAGAAATAAAAGAACAAAACTGTGAACAAATCTCTAAGCTCTTTCTCACTTAAATAGGTGGTAAAAGTATTTTAATAAGCAAGTGTGTGGACTTTGGCTTTCTACATGCAGGCCAGAGAAACAGGTGACAGCTCTTACTTCTAGATTGTTCAGCCAAGTTTACATTGTATAATGAACATACATTTTTCCAATGAAATTATATCTGTAAGAAATTTGGGCCAACCTCTGTGGGAGTAATATCTTATTTTAAAAATATTTATTCATAGAATGTAAAAAGAAGAAAGAAAGTGAAATAAATATGGTCCTTAGATTCTAGATTTCTTGAATGCAACAGAGCAAAAGTGTTAGGAAAATTTTTCTGCTTATTGTTGTCTAACACAAGTTAATGATTTATTTGAAGTAAGTCTTGTGTTCGTAGTCTGTTGTGTCTAGACAGCCAAATTCTTTACTGCAGTTCAAAGAATGTGTAGCCAGTGTTGATGGCATAGTAAAGGAGGGGGAAAAATATAATAAATTTCCAAATTATGCTTTTTAAACTTATTGAAAAAAATTAGTCTAGGAATGATTTTTATTTATAGTACACTCACTTCTTCATCAATATGTCTGGAGTATTTTAACGTACAAAAAGGAAAGAAAAGAAAGAAAAAGAAACAGACAAACAGACAAACAACAACAAAAACACAAAACAATTGTGGGCTACAATGAGAGCCATGGAGGACTTTACTTTAAATCGTTTTGAAATGAATGTGTGCACAAAAAAAATTTCTATGATGGAATAATCACATTAAATCTGGAATATTTCAGCATTGGCCATGGGCTCAGATGGTGGATTTGAGCTTTGTGGATTACACCAAAAATTATTGGTAAGAAACATCAGTGTATTATTATAAATAGCAAGATGAAAACAGAAATCCACTATCTCAGCAAGAGCTATATGAGTATATTTTGGGAAACAGAATATTCTAATTTGCATAAATACAACATTTGAGATTAAACAACTACTTTATTTAAGAAGAAAATTGTTATTAAAAATGTTATTTGAAAAATATTAATGGTGTATATAAAAATTTTCTTGCAATGATCCAGCAGGTATATTATCTGTCACTTACATCAAATAAACATGGCAATTTGAATAAACGACAAGGCAAAAACCTTAATTCAAGCTCTGAGAAAGCATCTGTTAAACTAACCTTTATTTTGACAAATCTCTTCTGAGGAGTCATGCTCTTTACACACTAGTCTATATAAGGTGACCTGTGACGCTTTTGCCTTAAATCATTGGTCATAAATAGAGTCATTAAAGAAAGTTCATTCATCCTTAATCTTAAGCTTTAATTAAGGAGAGAAAAGATAAGGACATTCTGTTCTTTTGTATGTTTTATAAGGCTCCCTGAGGCCGCAATGGAGAACTAGGCTAATGTCAGTGATGAGTAGCAGAGGCAACTATTAAAATAATGGTAGTTGTAGTAAACAACAGTCCTTCCCAAATCCCCAGCTATTTCCCAATAGATGACAGCATTTCAGTAATCCTCATATTAAAACTTTAAATAGTGTTGAAATTATTTATATGAGACAATTTATTGAGTTTTTCTTTTCAGTTACTTGTTGAATCCCAAAGGCTAAGAATTTGTGCTTTTAATGAAAATGTCTACCCTCTTCCCCAGAGTAGGCTGACCAGACATACCATTTTAAAAGGGACACAAAACAATGGTACTGCCCCTAATCTCACTGGGCTAAATTCAAAGTGTCAGTAGGCTGACCATATATACCATTTGAAACAGAACAGTGCCTTTGTTTTCTGTTCCATTTAAAATTGTATGTTTGGTCAGCTGACCCTAGAGGGAGCAGCTTGGGGACTAACAGAATTAGGCACAAGTACAGAGATAAATGAAAGATTAAAGATTATAACCACATTTATATAGTCAAAATATAAACTGAAAGCACAGATTGCAGCTTTAAAAAACTGGTAACCAGCCAAACATATTTACTTGTTTCATTTAAAAAATAATAGTAATATACCAACATGGAACATAGAGATCTTTTTCTTTTTAAGATTTATTTTATTGTTTTTGACAGAGACAGAGAGAGAAGGGGGAGGGCCCAGAGCAGTTTCCATAGTTGTATGTTGTCAGTTTTCAACATGGTTTTGTTCCATACAGGTGAGCATGGGCCTCATGGAGTGGGAAGTGGGCTGGGGGCCTTCTCCATGGGAGACATGCCCCCTCAAGCCAGGAGAAGAACCAGGGGTCAAGAACCAAACTAGTGTCCTCCCTCATGGGAAGCACACCCCAGTTCAGCATATGGGTCCACATGGGCCGGGCTGGGATTCGATTCTAGGTCCTTGGGGCTGCAAAGTGAGAGGTAAACCTGCTGAGCTGTCCTGGCTTCCCCTAGAAATCTTTTTATAACTTTTAATTATAAAAATTTCAAACCCATACAAAAGTGCAAAAGAGTATAAGAAGTCCTCATATACATTTACCCAGTTTCAATCATTATCATAGACATTTTACCATTTTCTTGGTAAATATTTCAAACCGTATCTCTAAAATAGAAACTCTAGGAAATAACCATTATCACACTGAGACTTCTAAAAATAATTCAACTGGAAATATTTGAAGTGTCTTACTTGAGGCACTTCATTTGGCATGGAAAAAATTATATTTATAAATTAGAGAAAAACATGAACATGAAATAACCCAGTTTAAAAAAAAATTCTTTCGAGAGGCTCAGTCCAATCATACAGAGAAACAAACTGGGTCACTCCAATAAATCAGTTGTTTCATTTTGTTTCTTTATTAGGGTTCCGGGTATATAAATGCAGATGTTGAAGAGTCCAAATGATTGTGCCTGATTTAGCTTTCCTGAGATAAGCATGTTGATCATTCATATTTTTCTTGAGGAGTGAATGGTGGCATATGACACTTAAAAGAAACTAAGGAAATTATGGTCAGTGATGAAAGGAAGTCACCTTTGGCAGCAAATGCTAACAAAGCCTTAACCATTCTGTATCATATTATCAATTAAAATTATAATCTTAGAAAATTAGAACAGAATATAGAATACATTTGTAAAATCAGAGATTTTGTAGATCTATTTGATCAGAGAAAAATGACTGTACATTTTTGTACAGATGGCTCAGTGGGTTAAGCGCTCACTTTGCAGTGCCAGGGACCAAGGATCAAATCCCGGCCCTGGCCCGTGTGGACCCATATGTTGAACTGGGGAGCTCCCTCAGTTCAGTTCTCTCTCTGTATCTGTATCTCTCTCTCTCTCTCTTCCTCTCTGTCAAAAACAATAAAGAAAAAAAAATTAAAAAAAAAAAGCAAAGTGAGAAGAGACTCCTAAATTTGACCATAACAATGGCCACTGGTGAAATCAGAGGCAGCATTTTCAGCCACATGTTTGGGATTAAAGTTAGATTATGAAGTGTGAGGGGTGTGGGGGGGGGCGGGGAATTGGGGATGAGGACGCGGAGGTAAGTACAGATGACATTTTCCAGAATTATAGTACTTTTAGAGGACTACAGGCTTGTGGCTCTACTGAACAAGGAAGAACCAACTCTTTTTGTAGTTTGAAAAGATTCATTGGCAGAGAGGGATTGAATAAAGAGCTGAGCTGAGTTTGTGAGTTTTGTTAAGAAGGATATTTTTCACAGACCGAGTCACCAGGGAAAAACAGGGAGACTTGGTTATAATTTCATGTAACATTGAGGTGGAGCATCAATTATTATCAGGTAGAGAGGGACAAAAGTGATTCAACTCATTTCAAGAGGACTTCAGTAGTTTAATAATGAAGCAGTAACAATGAGAGCGTAGTCACAGTTGTTTCAAAATATGCTGAAACTGCTTTGGAGAATGTGCTAGGGCTGCCATAACAAAGTACTGTAGACTAGAGAGCTTAAACAACAGAAATCTATGTTCTCACAGCCTGGAAGCTGGGACATCAAGATCAAGGTGCTGCTAGGGTTGGTTTCTTCTGAGATCTCTGTCTTTGCCTTGTCAATGGTTGTCATCTATCTTTGTCTTCACATAATTTGTGTGTGTGTGTGTGTGCATGTTCATATCCTAATCTCTTCTTATGAGGACATGGTGGATTAATATCCTCTTTGTCCCTCACCCCCCTCCACTTCCCACAGTTTTATTTTACTTTAATTACCTTTTTAAGAGCCTCATATCCCAATTAAGTCACACTCAGAGATACTAGGGACTATGACTTTAACATATATATTTGAGAGGGTGACAATTTAGCCCTTAGTAGAAAGAATACCGTCAACAACATACAAATAATAATTAAAAAAAAAATCCACTTTATTTTCTTATAGTTGAATATGTTGCAGAGAGTAGGGCTTCTCCAGATTTGTGTATGTGGTAAACAGAGTAGTGGCACTCAAAGATGTTCACATCCCAATTCCTGGAAACTGTGAATATGTTACTTTATATGGCAAAGAGGACTTTCAGATGTAGTTTAGTTGAAGATTTTGAAATGGCAAGATTATCCTAGATAATGCTAATGGGCCCAATCTAATCACATCATCCATAAAAAGTGATCTTTTCCCCAGTGAGTTAAGAGTTAGAGGGAGATGTGATTCTTCTTTTTTTTTTTAAAGATTCTTTTTATTGTTTTTGGCAAAGTCAGAGAGAGAGAGAGAGAGACAGAGACAGAGAGAGACAGAGAGAAGGGGGAAGGGAGATGTGATTCTTAAAGAATGATTACAGATCCAAAACTGTTATCTCTGAAGATGGAGAAAGAAAAGCCAAGAGCCAAGAAATGAAGGTGGCTTCTAGAAACTAGAAAATGCAAAATTCTCCCCTAGAACCTGAAAAAAGGAATTCAGCCTTGTCAACATCTTGATTTTAGCCCAGTTAGATCTCCGTTGCACTTTTGACCTAGAAAACATTCTAAATTTGTATTGACACTAAGATTGTGGTAACTTGAGACAACAGAAATAGAAAAGCACCATGGTATGCATAGGAATCACTTGGAGGTCTATTGAAAATACTGATTCTGGTCCATCAGGTTGGCTGGGGCTTACAAGTCTGCATTTCTAATAGGTTCCCAGGTGCTGCTGGTGCTGCTGGACTGTGGACCATGTTTTGAGTAGTAAAGTTTAAGAGAGCATGTAGGAGATCAAAGATGGTGGCATGAGAGGAGAACGCCGATAACTGCCTGGGAAGGGCCTTGTGAGCAGAGGGGAATCCACAGGGGAAACCCTGAGAAGAAACCTCAACTAAGAGAACCACACAACGCAGAACAACACACAAAGGTTAGAGAAAAAAGGGGAGAGCGGGAGAGGGAAAGGGAAGCAGCGGTTCGGGGACAGAGACTCAGAGTGCAGCCCGGGGCTGGCAAAAACAAAGGGGGATTGGGGGACTACAGTCAAAGTGGAGCTGGATTGAAGGTGGGCTGGAAGCTGAGACCTAGGGAGCATGGAATCCTCACAAGACTGTGGACAATTTAACATCCAAACTCAAGGGACAGCACACAGTGCCCTAATCAGATCACAGAGCCTAAAGTGGAACAGGGACTGTGGAGCAGGGCGGCTGCACTTCCCGGCAGGTGGGGTGAGAGCAGGACACCAGCCCACAGCAGCTCAGCACCCCTGATTTACGGAGGAGACTGACTGTGAAGGAGCGCCTTCTGAAGACAGGGCTCTTGGAGTGAGGGCTGGGGCTTGAGTGGGCATAGCTGCATTGGACATGCTTAGAGTGAATCTGGCAGTCTCAACAGAGCTGGGAGCATAGAGCGGCTGCTGCCCGAGCTACGGCCTGTGCGCACAGGGCTTTCAGCACCCCGCCCACCAGGCCACCACTGCACCACTGCCAGCGCGCAACTGGGCTTTTGGCGCCCTGCCCACAGGGCCACCGCGACACCGCTGCTTGCTTGCCAGCGCGCAATTGAACTTTTGGTGCCCCGCTCACCAGGCCGCTGCGGCACCGCTGCGAGTGCGCAAGTGCGCAACTGGGCTTTCGGCGCCCCTCCCACTGGGCCACTGCGCATCGCTGCGTGCACGCACCTGGGCTTTCGGTGTGCGGGACTGCACAGATGACCAGGGCCTCTGCCAAGCCCCAGCCCATCCAAGTGCTGCCCTGTGGGCGTGCCTTACAGATACGATTAAAGGCGGGGCAGCCAGGCAGAGGAGAGAAAGACCAGAGCTCCTGCGCCCCGCCTGCACTGAACCATCAGCCCCCCTGCTGAAAGAGGAAATTGCTATTGTGTCTCAGGCCCGCCCTAGCTCCTACTCACATGCCCCCACCCCTGGCCACACCTTTACTACCCTGCTATCTAACAGCTAAGACAGCAACCTGAAGTGCCCCAGAACACAGAAGCTGTCTGATTCCCCCAACCCTCTCCCAAAATCTCCTTCTCCCACAACTGAGTCCAAAAGAAAAAATAAAGAGAAGCCCATCTGATAGGCAAACCCCCAGAGGGAAAACAGACTCATGCGGAAAGCAAAAAGAACCATATCAAACACAATGCACACCTCAGAATCCAAAGCCCCTCCAGAAGATCAGGGGCAGTCTTTAGTAAAGGACCTTGCACACTTGGAATCAAATCTAAGTGAAACAGAATTCAGGGCTGCATTAATCAAGACACTCAGAGAGCTCACTCAATGCTGGCAAAGTACCCAGACACGGTTAAATGACCTCAACAAGAAATTTTCT
>PVKE010039232.1:0-15105 GCA_004027555.1 Craseonycteris thonglongyai
ATATATATATATATAAATAAAAGTAGATAAAAATAAGCAAATGGAAAAATACAATACAGCATAAGAAAAAGAGCCAAACTAACACTTCCTAAGAAGCTCCTATGTACTAGGAATATCCTAAGTGCTCCATTAAATTACCACCTATAATTCCCAAAACAACACTGCAAGGAAGCCACTATTATTACTGCCATTTTAGAGATGAAACAAAGAGTTTAATAAACTTGCCCAAGGTCACACCACTAGCAAGTGGCAGAGTTGGGCTTTGAACCCATATAGCCTGACTCCAGAATCTGAACACTTAATACCACATTTCCCGTCTTTTCTAAATGGACGTCAGAAGCTGTCAAAAACTGAGACATGGAAGGTTTGTAGGCAAAGAGGAGTGTGTAGAACTCTAGATGCAAGTCAGCACAGGGACAAGCTTCAAGGGAATTGCAATGGGCACTTAATATTTGTTAAAGGAGGTAATGCTGAAACATCTAGTGCAAAGCTAACAGTGAGCAATGAGGAAAAAGAAATGAGCCAGACTGCAGAAGCCTCAGACACATTAAGGATTTTGGACACAGAGGCAAGACACCATCCTGAAAAGGTTCCAAGCCAATACTTAATTTTCTCTTAGAAACAATAGTCTCCTGTGGGAATCTTCCCAAGGGAGTAACTTCCAATCTTTTTTTTTTTTAAGATTTATTTTACTGTTTCTGACAGAGACAGAGAGAGACAGAGAGAAGGGGGAGGTCCCAGAGCAGTCTCCATAGTTGCACATCATCAGTTTTCAACATGGTTTCATTCTACACAGGTGGGCGGGGGCCATGCAGGGCAGGAACTGGCTGGGGGCCCCCAACATAAGAAGCACACTGCTTGAGCCAGGGGCCGAACCAGGGGGCCGAGAACCAAACTGGGGAGCTCCCACATGGGAAGCACATCCCAGTTCAGCATATGGGTCCGTGTGGGCCGGGGCCAAGATTTGATCTGCGGTCCCTGGGGCTTTAAGTGCTTAACCCCCTGTGGCATCCTGGCACCCCCAACTTCCAACTTTTTGCATAAATAACCGGAAATGTTATAGTTTACCAATTACAACTAACAATTATTTAGGATCAAGTTTTTTAAGGTGTATATAAAGTTCAAAATGTAACAATAACGTCAAATTCACATTTAATATGCTATACCTACCTACATGGTGTTTCATTAAAAAAAAAATATTCACGCCTGCAGTCAATTTTTTCCCTTCAATAAATCAGAAAGCAACAGAGTACTTTCAGTGACATTATAAATCCAGGAAACAGATTTGGAAGACCTTTAAGGACACCTTGAAACAACATGCTAATAAATGTGATGAATTTTTAAGATCCAGAGTGACTTTTGGCTGCATTCTTAACTCATCACTATTTTCTATGTAGAAAGCATAGAGGTGCATTAGGAATGAACTGTGGGCAGCCATCTTCTCAGCCCCATTGTGTTACCTGGTACAGCAGTTAGTTATAAAGCTTATATTTAATAAGCACATACTATGTGCCAGACACTGTTCAAAACATCTTTGTATATTTAAGGTCCTCACAAGGACCCTAGGAGGTAGGTAGGCACTATTATTATTACCATTTTGGAAGGAAGTAAAATGAGACACAGAATGTTCAAATAACTTACTGCTCAGTAGAGAGCTGGCATTTGAACCCAGGTTCCAAAACCTGCATGCCTAAGCACTACCCACGAAGTGGAATCACCACCCCCAATCCACATCTGCACAGAATTCAATACCCTTTGATTCTCAATCAGGTGCTCCGTACCCATAAACTCTCAAGGCTTTGATTTCAACAATGGCAAAACTCAGTCCCTAAAGGGAACAAATGCAGGCTGGCTCTAGAGATAGGGCAAAATAGGAAAAACACTTCTGGAGTAAGCCTGAGTCACAAAAACCTGGGGGGGCGGGGGCCGGGGGGATAAGGGTAAACTCTTTTAGGAAGAGCCTGTGTAGGTGTCACCTGGTGATGGTGGGGAACAGTTGGTAGACACAGCTCTTTCTCTCTCTGGGAACTCTGAGGTCTGGAAGTTCTGGAAGTTCCTTATCAGCTCCCACTCATAGCTCCAGCCTCATAAACTGCTGTGATCCTCACCAGAGCATAAAGACCTAAAATTCCCTAAGTAGGGCAGCCCCAGGGTGGAGAGGTGGGGCCCAGCTGGGCCAGGGGCCTCCAGGCCTTAGGTCCAGAGAAGAGACCAGTGAGCTGGGAGGGGGTGCAGAGCAGTCAGTAGTGAATTCTGTAAGGACAGCAACCTCCAACACACACACTGCCCCCTACCCCCCCACCCCCCGCCCCCATCCAGCTGGAAGAAAGCAAAGAACCTCTACTCAAAAAAATCTTTTCCTACATCATACCATCAGATGTTTTGGTTAGCTTAACAAACAGAGCTAACAGGGCAGAATGCCATTTCATTTGCACTTTAATGTGAATTCTCAAACGAAAACTGATTTTCTAACATCAATTTGACCCTAGTTACATGGCGGTTATAGGAATTTTGAAAGGAACACTTGGAGGCAGGGAAGCTTGGCAAGGTATGAAGAAGTTACATAAATGAAAGGTGCCAAAAGAAAACATCACTGACACCTAAATGTACCTCGAGTAAAATCTGCCTCTTTACAAACCACACAGGAAGAGGGCCCTCAGTGAGGGCCTGCTCCCACTTCCCCATTGGTAGCTCCTAGCTTTTCTGCCATCCCAGCCATGCTGGGCACAGAAGGAAAGCTGTGAGCAGGCTGCTGGGCTGGCTCCTTAAGCCCCTTTGCCTCCTCCCCTTTGCTCTTCTGCTAGTGCAACAGGCTACCCACAAGACACTGTGTGGGCCTGCAGGGAGAGATCAGAAAGTGAACCAAATAAAGGAGTACAGAGAAGTGTTTTATATGTTGCCCCTCCAAAAACTATGCCCATTAGAAGGGCCTGTGTCTTTAACTGTAAAAGGGAGCCTGCCCCCTGCCCCCCTGCTTAATTAATAGCCATTCTACCTACTATTTTCCATGTAAAGTAGGAGGGCTGTAGGGTACACCTTTAATGAGGGACAAGCACATTGCAGGCAGCAGTGAAACAAGGAGCTGTATTTGTTCACAGCAGGTGCTCAATAAATGTTGAGTGACAGACCAAAATAGAGTACCATACACTAAATGACTTAAGAAAATTTCCCAAAACTCTTTGGTCCAATAATGTGTTTTTGCTTGTATTTTTATGCAATTCCCAGCTGAACCACAAAGAACCATTAGCCCTACACAGATGGGATTCTGAACATTCCAAAACTTTTTGATCTTAAGTTACATGGGGGCAGAGCATATTTCACAGGCAAAGGCAAGACTTACAAAAGACCAAATGAAGAAATATGTCTTTGAAATGAGACATCTGGTAAACCTGGCAATTCAGTTTTGGTTTGTTGATGAAAATTTCTCAGACTTGGGTTCATCTCTGAATCATTCTTCTTAAAATAGAAGCTGTAGAGAGCATTTTGTCTAAATTTTCTTCCATAGTAGGTTCCATTGAGAACACAAAGGATGCCGCAGTCTCAATCCAAAGTACAGTGGTACCTCGGTTCACGAATGCTTCTGTTCACGAACAACTCGGTTCATGAACAGAAAAGTTCATCAAAATATGCTCCAGTTCACGAACTCCGCCTCGGTTCACGAACAGGAGCCGCGGCCATTTTAATGCTATTTCCTGGCTGTCACATGGTTGTGACTTCCTGTAGGAAGATCGTGGAGAGAAAGAGACACAGAAAAAAGTACACTGTGAGTACTTTCAGTGACTTTTTTTGATTTTTGTTGTGCTCTTTCTACATTACTATACTGTACTAGTGTGTATTGTAATTTGTTTCATATTTTTTGTGCTTCAAAAACCAAAAAAAAAGGTCAGAACAGATTAACCGGATTTACATTGAACCCTATGGGAAACTGTGCCTCGGTTCACGACCAATTCGGTTCACGACCAGAGTCAGTGAGGTACCGCTGTAATTTCATTTTCATATTAACATTTTAACTTTAACTCAGCAGTATTTGTTGAAAAGTGTACTGTAGTTGAGACTTTGGTTCTCATCCTATCATAAATCGATATGTCCAGATTTTCCTCAATGTATTAACTGGAAAGATGCAGACATGATGGTCCTTTACCTCCAAGTTATTTATAGGATTTAACTGGCTACAAAGAAAACAGCTGTAGGCTGGAACCAAATCCTTTTCCTGAGAAGAGGGAACAGAGAACCAGCTGTGCCTTACACTAGGAGTGGACCCCAAACAAACAGAGCAGCTCAAAGATCAAGACTGAATGAAGGACATGCTAGCCCACCTCAAACCAAAAACATAGCTAGCCTTTTCTTTCACTTCATTATTATATAGGACTCTCCATTAACAAGAACTCAAGCAACTGGCAAAATGCTTGAGAGTGCTGGTTAACAGAGAGTTAACTTACATTTATCCAGCATCTTCCAATCCCCATAGGTGCCGGTTAACTGGGACTCTACTGTAACTTCATCAATCAGCTTAAGCAGAAGAAGGAAACCCTTTGGAAGGAAACCTTGGGAATATAAAAACCAAAACTGCTCCTCATTAACAAAAAAACCTTGCCTAGGCCATCCAAAATGTTAACTACTATAGATCTATGCTTGTAGGAAGTGTGTCTACATTTCTCCCCAGCTGCCTACAGTACTATGGGGACTTCACTCACCAAGTATCTGAGTACCTACCTACTAAGCTCCAGGCACTGCCACAGGGGCAGGGATACATGTGAGCAAACAGACAGACATGAGCTTGGCCCTCATGGACTTTATAATCTGCTATGGCAGACCCACTTCAAATTACTCCAGAAATAAATGTATGTAAAGAGCTAGTTAATATAATACTTCCTACTACAGACAGAAGAACCTTCTGTATACATGATACCCCAAAATTCCCTTTTTGAGTAAAGTATCAGCCCATTTTACAGCTGAAAAACAGAGTTACACTAAGCAACATGTTACCCAAGATCATACAACTAACCAGGTCAGTGCAGCAAGGACTCAATCCATGCACTCTAACCATACCAGGTCACCTGTTCTCTCACGGCTGCTTCCAGAATCCCTCGGTAAGATCACCGGGAAGAACAACTGCAACCCATCCTGCTCCAACACTAGAGGCTTCGGACAGGCTTAGGTTCAATAAACACTGTTTGGGGGGTCCATGGTGCCATGTTATTGTGCTTCTCACTTCACTTGTGGTGAAGTAGTCCTTCTAAAGTTTTTTTCAGAAACTAAAAAGAGTCAAAAACACAGGGCGTCCAAAATCCTTTTTCTAAGAATAAACCTAAAATAGCTACTGGCCCTGGAGGATTTCTGGCTGCACAAGAAGATGGGCTGGCACATTACCTTAGCTGTTTTTCTGACCCTGGCCAGCTCAACATAAGCTAACAGATTTTTCAAAACCGTTTCTACCCCAATCTTAGAAAAATCCTACCTGCCAAATCAATTACAAAATACACGAAACAGTGTTATCTTCCTGAAGACACCGCATGAATCAAATGGCGATGACTAAAATCGTTCTAGGCTCATTAGGGTAATTTACTAAATGATGAACATTTTTGTTGAGCAAACTATGAATCTTTAATTAATTGTTTAAAATTTTATGTTTTTAATTGTCAAGTTTTCATAAAAAAGCACAGTTTAAAAATCATTTTTATGGGTTTTTTAAATGTCTGCATAAACTTTTCTGAGAAGAATCCACCCTTCCTGGTTAATTAGTTTTAGACTCAAAGACTATCTTACTTAGTTTTTCCTAACTAGTGAATAGTTGGGGGTCAAGAGATGGAGGCTTCAGCTCAACCACTATCACCATGTGTAATTTTAAACAAGTCAGTTCATCTCTCTGTTTAACAACTTATTTGTACTGTGGGCACATGAACAGTCTTTCTCCATTTTACAGGGGTGATGAGGCCAAATTACTTTATAGAGGTACATGCAAAAAGTACTGTATTGTATAAAGTTGAGATAATCTGATCACCTTTCTGTACCTGGCTCATAGCACAGGGCCTACCACAGAGCAGAAACTCAACAAAGTTCACTTCTACAGAAGCTAACACCATTCATCAAATACAGGAAAGAAAACCTAACTTTTAGGGAACCAAATGGTGGGTCAGGTTAACCACAATAAGAATAGGCAACAAACACTCAGCCAGCAGGAGGACCACAATAAAAGTTTCTGTATCTCACCACCAAATAGTGAACCCTTCATCACTGCACGTCACACAGATACAAAGGGCAGGTCAAACATGTCACTCAAAACCAATTCTGGGGCCTCATAAAGATGGAAGCATGAGAGGAGCTCTTGAAACCTCTCCTGGAAAAGACAACAATTTAAACAACTAAAATTCAACCAGAGAATCCCTAAGCAACACACAGCTTTGGATGAGGAACCCACTCATCGCAAGAAAATACCTAATGCTGGAGAAAGGGAGGTGAGAGAGAGAGGAAGAAAGGGAGCAATGCAGAGACACACTGCTGAGCATGACCCAGAGACCTACCTGGTGACCAACCCAAAAGCTGGCCCACAGACCTGCATAGGAGAGACTGATAGGTGGGAGCACAGGAGAGCAGGTCAAGGTGCAGAATGACTCTGGCGGGTTGAAGGCCTAAAACGGACAAAGGCGGGGGCGCAAGCAGCCAGAACCTGGGGTGGACGGCAAAAGCGGGAGCGCTGGCTGTGACGAGAAGCCCAGGTAGGAGTGCAGGGGGAGCAGCCGTGTCATGGCGAGGCGGCCATAGTGTGGTGCAGGAGGCCAGAGCGAGGCACCAGAGGCAGCCAGAGATTGGCGCTGGTGCCTGGAGTGAGGACCAGGCTGCCAGCACATGGATCAGGCAGCTGGAGCTGGGGGCCCGCGAGTGACTGGAGCAGGAGGTGGGCGTTCTGGTGGCTAGAGTGCTGGCAGCGAGTGTGCTGGTGGTGAAAGTGCAGATGGGCCCTCGATGAGGAGGGGCCCCAACAGGAGGCACTGTGTGGCCTTGGACCCAGAGCCAGACTGCTTCCCCTTGCTCTTTCCCAAGGCCTGCTGGACCCAGCCTTCAGTGAGCTGCTATCGGAAGCTGCCATTACCCTGTGACAGAAGCAGACCTGCACCTTTCCCAACAAATCCCGTCCCCACTCTTCTGGCTGAAGCCAACAGAGGGAAGCCGCCATCACCCTGTGACACAAATAAATCTGCAACTTCCCCAATAAACCCCACCCAACTCTTCCTGCTGAAGCCAGCAGAGAAATCTAGGAAAACTGAAGCACAGGCATGGCAGCTTCTGACTGCAGTGGGATCTCGGAGGCATAGAACACTATTGCCCACCATATCTTCCCAAATAGGAGGAGTACAAAGACCAGGGCAAGTTAGTTAAAGAGAAGCCCATCTTCTAGGAAGTCTCCCACTGTAAGAAAACCAAATAAACAAAAGAAAATATTATAAGACACTGCAGCAACACCAGCTAGGAAGTCAAAGAAAGATCTGTTCACATCTACCAGGGGAAAAGTCCTCAGATCCAGAAAAAAAAAAAAAAAAGGCTCCAACAGCAATGAATATCCTTGTGAACAAAGTATGGAGAAAGAAAAAAATCTCCACAAAAGAAACTTGAAGATATGGAAACATATGAGCTAAATGACACAGAATTCAAGATTGCAACTCTGAAAACACTCAAAGATGAAAGAAAATTGGCGGAGTACACAGAGGGAACTAAGTGATCTCAAAAAGGAAACTGAATCTATAAAAAGCAAACAAATTGTAAAGAAAAAAAAATTATAAAGAAAAACAACACAATAAAAGAAATAAAAAATCAAATAGCTAGAATAGGAAGCAGAGCTGACCAGATGTATGAAAGAATTAGTGAAATTGAAGACAGAAATTTGGAAATGTCACATAAGGAAGAGAGAGACCTAAGAGCTAAAAGAAATAAAAAATATCTACAAGAACTATCTGATTCCATTAGAAAGAATAATATAAGAATAGCAGATATTCTAGAGGGAGCAAAGGCTAAGATGGGCACAGAGAATTTGCTCAAATAGTAGATGAGAACTTCCCAAATCTATGGCAATAACTGGAACCTCATATTCAAGAAGGAAACAGGACTCCTAGCTACTTGAATCCTAGCAGAACCTCTCCAAGGCACATTATACTGAAGATACCAAAGGTGAAAGACAAAGAAAGAATCCTCAAGGCAGCCAGAAAAAAGGAACACCATAACCTATAAAGGACAGCCCATAAGATTATCATCAGATTTCTCAACAGAAAATCTACAAGCTAGAAGGGAGTGAAATAAAGTATTCAAAATATTAAAGGGGAAAAATTATCAGCCAAGAATCTTGTACCCAACAAAGTCATCCTTTAAATATGAAGGAGGAATAAAGACCTTTCCAAACATACAAAAACTGAAGGAATTCTCCAGCACAATGCCAGCATTTAAAGAAATATTGAAGGAGGTGACTGGACCTGAAACAAAAAATAAAAGTACCGTAAATAGGGATAAACTGGAACAACAAAAACATAAAAGGGGAGGAAGTAAAGGTAATTATTTCCAAGGAGAATGGAGATAAGAAACATCCTTAAGAAAAGGAACCACTGCAGATATGAAACTTTCTTTTATATAAAGCTCATGGTACCCATTCAAAAAGAACTTAGAACTGGAACACATAACAATAAGAGAAAACCATCATAAACACTACCAAACTAAAGTAACCAAGGGAAATAAAAAAGCAAAGAAGCAATCGAAAAAAAGGGGTCCCAGAAAACAAAAGAAAAAATGGCCATAGAAAATCTTCATGTATCAATCATCACCCTAAATGTAAATGGACTAAACTCACCAATAAAAAGACACAGAATAGCAAACTGGATTAAAGAACAAAACCAACCTTATGCTGCATACAAGAGACACACCTCAGCTATAAGGATAAATACAGACTCGAAGTGAAACAGTAGGGAAAAAATACTCCAAGCAAATGGCATCCAGAAAAAAGCAGGTGTAGCCATGCTTACATCTGACAGAGCAGACTTCAGGATAAAAAAGATAACAATGGACATTTCATAATGATAAAGAAGACATGACACTTATTAATATATTTATGAGCTCAAGCAAGAAGTACTAAAATTTACAAAGCAACTACTATCAGATCTAAAAGGAGAAACTGACAAAAACACAATTATAGTAGAGGACTTAAACACTCCCTTGACAGCCATAGACAGATCATCCAAACAGAAAATAAATAAGGAAATATCAGCTTTAAATGATACATTACAGCAAATGGACATGGTTGACATTTACAGGATACTTCATCCTACAACACATGACTATACATTCTTTTCTGGTGCACGTGGAACATTCTCAAGGATAGACCACATGCTGGGACACAAAGTTAGCCTCAGCAAATCTAAGAAGATTGAAATCATACCAAGTGTATTCTTTAATCACAAAGCTTTGAAATTGGAGACCAACTACAAAAAAGAAATCAGAAAAAAAACATATATACATGGAGATTAAACAACATGTTATTAAAAATGACTGGATCAAAGAAGAGATTAAAAAATATACAGAAATAAATGACAATGAAAACACAACATACCAAAATTACTGGGATACAGCAAAAGCAGCAATAAGGAGGAAATTTATATCACTACAGTCCTATCTCAAGAAACAAGAAAATGGGGAAGCTGGGATGGCTCAGTGGGTTAGGAGCTCACTTTGCAGCCGCGGGGAACGAGGATCGAATCCTGGCCTGGCCCGTGTGGATCCATATGCTGAACTGGGGAGTACCCCCAGTTCAGCTCTCACTGGGGCGAGACCCCAGCCCAGTTCCTGCCCTGTACAGCCCCACCCACCTGTGGAATGAAACTATGTGGAAAAACCAATGATGTGCAACTATGGAGACTGTTCTGGGCCCTCCCTCTTCTCTCTGTCTCTGACTCTGTATCTCTCTCTCTCTGTCAAAAACAATAAATAAATCTTTAAAAAAAAAACAAAAAAACTTCAGTAAGAAACAAGAAAAATCACAAGTAAACAACCTAATATCACATCATAAGGAACTACAAAAAGAAGAACAAAAAAACACCCAAAGCCAGCAGTAGGAAGGAAATAATAGAAATTAAAGCAGAGGAGAAGCTGGGATGGCTCAGTGGGTTAGGAGCTAACTTTGTAGCCCCGGGGAACGAGGATCGAATCCTGGCCCGGACCATGAGGACCCATATGCTGAACTGGGGTGTGCCCATAGTTCAGTTCTTGCGGGGGCCTATTAGGGAAGCTCCCAGTCCAGTTCCTGCCCTGCGCAGCCTTGTGCCTACCTGTGGAGTGAAACTATAAGGAAAACCAATGCTGTTAACTATGGAGACTGCTCTGGGCCTTCCCCCTTCTCTCTGTCTCTCTCTGTCTGTCTCTCTGTCAAAAAAAAAAGAACAATAAAAATAAATCTGAAAAAAAAAACCAAAATTAGAGCAGAACTAAATGAAACAGAGAATAGAAAAAAAATTAATGCAACAAAGAGCTGGTTCTTTGAAAAAAATACTAAAATTGACAAACCCCTGGCTAGGCTCACCAAGGGAAAAAGAGAAAACACACAAATAAATCCAAATGAGAGATTAAAAAAAAAAATTATAACTGATACCACAGAAATACAAAGGATCATACAAGAACACTATGAAGAACTATATGCCACCAAATTTTGCAACCTAGAAGAAATGGACAAGATTTTAGAAACATATAGTCTACCTAGACTGAATCAAGAAGAACTGGATAACCTAAACAAACCAATAAATAGTCAGAAAATTGAAACAATCATCCAAAACTTCCCCAAAAGCAAGAGTCCAGGACCCAATGGTCTCACTGAGTTTTACCAGGCATTCAAAAAGGAACTAACACCTATTCTCAAACTTTTCCAAAAAATTGAAGAATAGGCAATACTTCCCAACTCATTCTATGAGGCCAACATTACAATATCAAAGCTGGGCAAGGACATCACAAAAAAAGAAAACTATAGACCAATATCTCTGATCAACACTGATGCAAAAATGCTAAACAAAATACTAGCAAACAGAATACAACAATGCATGAAAAAGATTATGTAGGAGAAGCCAGGATGGCTCAGTGGGTTGAGCGCTCACTTTGCAGCCCCCTGACACTGAGAACTGAATCCCGGCCCCGGCCCGGCCCCGGCCTGCGAGGACCTATGTGCTGAACTGGGTAGTGCCCCCAGTTTGGTTCTCACCGGGGTGAGACCCCGGCCTGGTTCCTGCCCTGTGCAGCCCTGCACCCGCCTGTGGAATGAAACTATGTGGAAAAGTGAATGATGTACAGCTGTGGAGACTGTTCTGGGCCCTCCCGCTTCTCTCTGTCTCTATATCTCTCTCTCTCTCTGTCAAAAACAATAAAAATAAATCTTAAAAAAAAAATTTCATTAAAAAAAAAAAAAGATTATACATCACAATCAAGTGGGATTAATCCCAGGGGCACAAGAATGGTTCAACATACACAGATCGATCAATGTGATACACCACATAAACAAAATATAAGATTAAAACCATATGATTATATCAATTGATGCAGAAAAAGCATTTGACAAGATACAACATCCATTTATGATAAAAACACTTAATAAAATGGGTATAGAAGAAAAGTACCTCAATGTAATAAAGGCTATACATGACAAACCCTCAGCAAATGTCATACTGAATGGGGAAAAAAGTGAAACCTTTTCTTCTAAAATCAGGAACAAGACAGGGATGTTCCCTGTCACCACTGCTATTCATTATAGTGCTGGAAATTCTAGCCATAGCCATTAGGCAGGAAAAGAAATAGAAGGTTTCCGAATTGGGAATGAAGAAATTAAACTGTCACATCTTGCAGATGACATGATCCTTTATATAGAAAACCCTAAAGACTCCACCAGAAAACTATTACAAATAAATGAATATAGTAAAGTTGCAGGAAACAAAATCAATGTACAAAAATCCACAGCATTTTTATATACAAATAATGAAACTTCAGAAAAAGAAATTAGAAAATCGATACCATTTGTGATCAAAACAAAAAGAATAAAATACTTAGGAATATACTTAACAAAGAACGTGAAGGATTTATATACAGAAAACTATAAGACACTATTAAAAGAAATTGAGGCAGATACAAAGAAATGGAAAGATATTCTGTGTTCATGGCTTGGAAGAATCAACATAGTTAAAATCGCCATATTACCTAAAGCAACATACAAATTTAATGCAATTCCCATCAAAATCCCACAGACATTCTTTCAAGAAATAGATAAAAAAATTATTACCGGTAGATTCATATGGAACCACAAAAGGCCTCGAATCTCCAAAGCAATCCTCCAAAAAAGAATAAGGCTGGAAGCATCATGTGGCCTGATTTCAGTCTATACTGCAAAGCATCAGTAATCAAAACAGCTTGGTATTGGTAGAAAAATAGACATACAGACCATTGCAACAGAATAGAGAACCCAGAAGTAAATCCACAAATATATGGGCAGATAATTTTTGACAAAGGAGCAAAAAATATACAATGGGGAAAGGAAAGCCTCTTCAGTAAATGGTGCTGAGAAAATTGGAAAACCACATGCAAAAGAATAAATCTGGACTGTGAACTGTCACCATATACCAAAATTAACTCAAAGTGGATTAAAGACCTCCACATAAGACCAGAAACAAAATAAAAAGTGCATAGAAGAAAGCATTGGTACTAAACTTACAGACCTGGGGCTCAGAGAGCACTTAATAAACTTGAGCCAAAAGGCAAGGGATGTAAAAGCAAAAATAAATGAATGGGATTATATCAAACTAAAAAGCTTTTGCACAGCAAAGGACACCATCAAAGTAAACATCAACAAAGTAAAAAGGAAACCAACCGAATGAGAGAAAATATTTGCAAACAATGCCTCTGATAAGGGGCTAATATCTAAAATATATAAAGAACTCATACAACTCAACAACAAAATATCAATTCAATTAAAAAAATAGGCAGAAGACCTAAACAGACCTCTCCCATGAAAACATACAAACAGCCAACAGATACATGAAAAAATGCTCAACATCACTAGCAATTAGGGAAATGCAAATTAAAACCTCACAGCTATTAGAATGGCTATAATCAACAAGACAAGGAATAGCTAGTACTGGAGAGGCTGTGGAGAAAAAGGAATCCTTATACACTGCTGGTGGGAATGTAAATTGGTACAACCACTATGGAAGGCAGTGTGAAGATTTTTCAAAAAACTAGGAATGGAATTGCCATATGACCCACAATCCCTCTCCTGGGTATCTACCCCAAAAACCTGAAAACCTTAATCTGCAAAGATATATGTACCCCAACATTCATCGCAGCACTTGTTTATGGTGGCCAAGTTGTGAACTTTTGAAAGATGAATGGATAAAAAAGTTGTGGTACATTTACACAATGGAATACTACTCAGTAATAAGAAAAGATGAAATACAGCAATTTGTGACAACATGGACGGACCTTAAAAACATCTTGTTAAGCAAAATAAGTCAGACTGAAAGAATCAAGAAACATATGACCTCACTCACAGATGGAACATAAAGCTGAAAGTAACAAAGAAACATAAACTAATGGACACAGTCAATAGTTTAGTGGTTACCTGAGGGTAAGGGGGGAGGTGGGAGAGAGAACTGGGGGGCGGAGGAGAGTAGGGAGGAGGAATCAAATATATGTCGATGGAAAGAGAGCTGATTCTGAGTGGTGAGCACATAATGCAATGCATAGACAATGTAATGTAGAATTGTACACCAGGAAACAATGTAATTGTTATCAATCAATGTCACCCCAATAAACTTAACAATAAAAAAAAGTATGTCAACTATAACTAAAAAACAATTTAATAAAACAATTGTAAAAAAAAAAAAATCAATTGTTTCTCAATCCATCGAAAATGTATGGTTTTCTTTTGAATGACCCTCTAACCAAGATATCAAAGCAGTCACTTGTGTATTAGCTCTCTTCCTAACCCAAAATCAGCTTCTCAGTTGAGAAATTCTATAAATAAATATCTATTAAATGCTTACTCTTTATGAGATGAGAGATTTTCAGTTATACTCAATCCCTTTAATAAAATGTGTTGCCAAATCCTCCTCAGAGGTGAAGGACTTCTCATCCTAACAGTGTGGTCCCCAGCCTCCCAGACTTGGGTGGGTCACCCAGTCCCAGGTTCCAGAGCTCCACTTCCCTGAAGATCCCAGAGTCCCAGAATACCAGGGTCAGGGGAAAAAGGCCACAGGAGCTGCTCTGTGGTGGAACTGGGGTGGAGAGAAAGAATGGCACTAGGGACCACTATCTCCCTCCAAGGGAAGAGAACCTAGGCTTTTGTGCCAAAGTAGGGGAACCAGAGCATGGCAGTAATGAGGACGAGACGGCAAGGGGTATCAATGGCAAATGCGAACACTGGCAATAATTATAGACATTGGAGAACCAACAAATTACTAAACATGAAACTGGGAAAATATGAGTTAGCCATGTAAAAATTAATACTAATTACAGTCACTTATATAAACTGCTTACCTAATTACCGTGCAGCATAATAATTATGCATATCATTAAAAGTGTCAGATTAGCATATGAATAATTTCATCACTACACTGAACTGAAGTCACACATGCTCAACATTCATAAACTGTTGCTCACCTAGCAGTTTGGTTTGTTTATAACTTAAAGCTAAAATGAACACTGCACAAGCAAAAACTTGTGCTGTAAAAATATTAACATTCCCTGGGCACAACCTGAAAACTAAAATAGAGATTCCTGGTGGCTCTGAGCACTATATAGATTCCAAGGGCAAGAACTCTTTTTTGTTTTGTTTTTTGTTTTGTTTTGTTTTGTTTTGTTTGTTTGTTTGACATACATCAAAGTTATAATTTTTTTTTAATTGTATTTTATTGTTAAATTTAATGGGGTGACATTGGTTGGTAACAATTAGGTAGTTTCCAGAAGTACAAGTCCACATCACGTCACCCATGCATCGCATTATGTGCCCACCTCCCAGAATCAGGTCCCCCTCCACCACCACATATCTGCTGCCCACTCCCACCTCCCCCCACAACTCTCCCTCCCCCCTTCTCCCCC
>PVKE010039233.1:0-15102 GCA_004027555.1 Craseonycteris thonglongyai
CGCTCGCTTTGAGGCCACGAGGACCGGGGATCGAATCCCGGCTCCGGCCCAGGCAGGACCCACATGCTGAACTGGGGAGTTCCCACAGTTCGGTTCTCTAGCTGTCTCTGTCTCTGTCTCTCTCTCTATCTGTCAAGAGTAAAATAGAAATAAATATGCACTAAAGATAAAATAATTACTCTCTATAAATATAAAAAAAAAGATTAAAAAAAAAAGAAATTTAATATAATTAATGGTTGTCTCAAAAATGGCTCCCTGAAAAAAAAAAAAAAAAACCTTTTCTATAAACTAACATTGGACTCTTCTTTTTTATTTTTCTTTCCTGAACAATCAAATTATTCTCCCAGCTCATGAAATAAAAACATTGCTTGTTTTTCAAAAATGAATTAATTATTAGTCTATTTGATCATTTTTCTCTTTGAATACATTTCTTCTGTTTAACAGGATGGTCTTCAGAGCAATGACAGTAAGACATTCTTTGAACACTGCTGAAACCAGCAAAAGTGTTTTCCTTTTTAAAAAGGCTGCAACACACAGCAGTTTTTGCTCCTTGTCGTCTTTCCTCTGGGAGAATGACTATTTATAAACACCTATCTAGAATAATATGCACATTTTTCAGAGTAAATGCTCCAGATTTGATAATCATTTCATGGTAAAAACCTTTGGAAATCAGCACACTTCCTTCTCCAAAGGTGATACTGCCAGGTGGTACAATGAATGTTCAAGTATTTTATCAGCATTATTAAAGCTTGTTTTTTTTAGTTACATCTGATATTATAGCTTTTTTCTCTTGGTGGGACTTTGGCCTTCATGTATTATGCTTTCTCAATTAAAATGTGAGGTACTGGGTATATAGCCTCTGTTTTACAATAAATACTGCAAACAATATCAGAGTTCTTTGATTCTTCAGAATAGCCAACTCTTACTTGAATTAAAACTCAATGTGGAGTGTCCTTCACATCGAAGTATTTTCTCTTTTCAATTTCAATTCTTCTCTCTAAGTAGGAGAAAAGGAAGATACTGTAATTGAGACTGTAATTCCCTTTTGCCTGCACCTGAATCATTTATGTGTGGATTATTAATACTGTTTTATTCTCTGGGACCAGAAGGAAATGCACATATTTTTAATATTTTAATATATGAGAACTGCTCCATTTTTCAATTGGACTCTTGTGGGACAAACTTTCATTTTTCCTCTTCTTTCTGTGTTTGCCTGTGTTTATAGTTAGCCTATGTGTTAGTGATGGTTTTTCCTTCTCCAGGGTCATAAGAAAATTAATCTTTTTTTATCTTTTCTTGTATGTAGGAAGTGCAGTATTTTCAAATTTGGCTCTCCTAGGGATATTTGTCTTATTTTTACATATTTTAATATTTAATTTATTTACCTGCTCCCCCCCCAGAACTAGTTGGAGCCCATAATTATGAATTTCTTGGAATTAAGTACAATTTATATCATTTTAAAGATTTCATTGTTTCCGGGTAAAATGAGTTGGCTTCTTTCTATTAATCTGATAAATTTTTATGTACTAGCAAAAATTATTTACTCAGCCATCTACATAGTGGTCATTAAAAGTCTGGTAGTGGATGGTTCATGTGGATATGCAAAGATGAAACATCAGACATGTTCAGCTCCAATACTATATAACATGAGTGCACAGGACTCTGAGATGCATTCATCACATTAAGAAGAGGTATTTTTGAAAGTATTTTGGCATAAAGTTGGCCCACAAGGTAATGCATTTCTGGTTTAGCTTATAATCAGTAGACAGTAGATGTTCAGTTAACTGGCACCCATGGAGATTGGTAGATACTGGACAAATGTAAGTAGACCCTCTGTTAACCGGAACTCAAGCAACCAGCACTCTCAAGCAACTGGCAAAAATAGTTTGCCAGTTGCTAGAGATTATTCCAGTAACTTGAGTCCCAGTTAATGGAGGTCTACTATATTCAGTCTCTAGAGCTAGGTTAGTAAGGTTAATATCACCTGAACTGAAGGAGGATAACTTTCCACCTTAATGCTGTGGTTGAAAAGCTACCTCATGGGAAGGATTTTCTTGTATTCTCTATCTTCCTGATTCAGGCATATATGAGGTCTAACACTCCTTTTCATTTTCTGAGATTCTAGAGATCAGCCTCCAAATGTTTTAGATAGTTGTGGTGAAATTCTGTTTAAGTAAATCTGAGGCAATTTTTGTTCTCCTTAATCAAGAATTCAAAAGTGATGACTTGTTCACAATTAGATACATTTTCCAAACTGTTGGATGTCATGGCACATTATACAATGAAGGCTCTTATTTTTTATCTGTCTTGGGCCAGTTTTGCTTTAAGATTCAACTGTTTATTAGTCAGGGTTCTCCATAGAAATATAAATAATAGGATATAGTCTACTTGCATAGACATGTATAAGAGAAGATTCATTATAGAAATTGGTTTATGTGGCTATGGAAGCCAAAAATTCCCACCATCTGTCAACTGCAAGCTGGAGAACCAGGAAAGCTGCTGGTCTTATTTATTCTGAGTCCATCATCCTGAGAATTGGGGGACTAATGGTGGAAGGCCCAATATGACTCTGACCAAGAACCAGGAGTACCAGTGTCTGAGGGCAGGCGGGAATGAGTGTCTCAGTTTAATTAGTGAGATGAAATTTGCCTTTCCTTCACGTTTTGTTTTCTAGGCTTTCAACAGATCAGATGATGTCTAGTCACATGGGAGGGACATCTGCTCATTCAGTTCACCAATTCAAATGCTAATGTCTTCTGGAAACAACCTTACAGACATGCCCAGCTATCTGAGTTTCCATTGTCAGTTTCACACCTATATGCAGCATAACCTTAATCTCCAAAGAAAAACAGTAACAAAGTCCTCATTCCAACTAACATAATATACCCGTAGCTATCTAGTGTACAACTGAAAACACTAAACCCCTCCCCAGATGAGGATGAAATGTCCTTGCATGAAGTTTATTCTTCTCCTGAAATCCTGTTAGCAATGCAAGTACTCATATACCAACATAAAAATCATACAACTTATGTTATATGATAAGGGAGGGAATAAGCAAGGAAAGAAAAGAAACAAAGTTGTTCGTTTTATACACACACACATTCATAAGAAAATAAGGAAGAAATACTCTTGACAATTACAGTCCTCATTTCTCTAATTAGTCATATCATTGTAAATTGGGGTGTTCTTTTTTTTTTTAACTCCTTTCTTCTGCTATTCCTTTTTGCCTTCAGCAAGCACCTCGGCTGGTTTTTGTTCTCTACCTGGTGGGGTGATTTTATTCTTGAAGATTCTAGGCCAGTAATAGTCTTGCCTGGATTGGGTTATTGGAGTTTTCCATTGACCTTAATCATGTCATGGTAATATTAAAAGATACCTTAAGGAAGGGGTGTCTAAACTTTTGGCTTCCCTGGGCCACATTGGAAGAAGAATTGTCTGGGGCCACACATAAAATATAGTAACACCAATGATAACTGATGAATTAAAAAAAAATCCCCCCAAAATCTCATAATGTTTTAAGAAAGTTTATGAATTTGTGCTGGGCCTCATGTGTCCCGTGGCCACAGGGTGGACAAGTTTGCAGGGGATCTCCTATATCCCAGACATACTTGTCCTTACCTTTACTGTGGCAGAGCAGTACAAATTCATCTTAGTAGTTAGGATCAATCAGCCAGTCAACACTGTACCGTAACATTCTTCCTTTCTTGTTGATTCACAGGTTCAAGAAAGCAAAAATGGCCAGGTGGCAATCTGTTATCTCTCGTAGTGGATGAATTCTCCTCTTTGGAACTATGATCTGTAGTCTAGCAGAGCATAAAGTCATGGGAACAGGAATAAAACTTTGCCAGTGGGTCACTAGGGGTGATAAGAGTGGTGCCACTCCCATTTCTACCCTTTGGTTTTTGGACTTATGACTCCTAGCTATTAGAAAAATAGCACCATATATTGGATATCGACATATGTTCCCTGACTTAGTTAATGAGAAGGCTGTCTGGAAAGTGTCCAACCATGTAACCATTCTCATTATATGGGCAATGGCTGGATTTTTTCCAGACAGCTCTTGTATTCAGCCTTCTGGAGAACCTTGCCTGGGGCCTGCAAAGTATTGCCACCTATCTGGTGATATCTGTCATGGGGCCAGTCCTATTTTTAATATTAAATTACTTTTCGAAAATTTGTATTATACAAGTATTACTGGAGGAAATCATTTTTATTTTTTATTTTTGTAGTGCAGCCTTTGTGGGGGCCATTTTTAAAAATATGATTTAATGTTCATGATAAAAGTGTGAAACACTTGGGGAAGCCAGGATGGCTCAGTGGGTTAAGCGCTCACTTTGCAGCGCCGGGGATCAGGGATCGAATCCTGGCCCCGGCCCGTGCGGAACCATATGCTGAACTGGGTGCTCCCCCAGTTCAGTTCTCTCTCTCTCTCTCTCTCTCTCAAAAATAAATAAATAAATAAATAAATTAATTAATTAATTAATTTAAAAAAAAAGTGTGAGACACAGCGTAAGAATTGTGAGGTTCTCAAATATCTGCATTTTCTTTGCTTATCATTCCTGTCTAGTTAGCTCCATCATGCAACCTAGATCTTATTACCCTGAGAATATGACTTTCAGTATTCTAAATCCAAGGAGATTCTGACTCCACAAGAAGTGGATGAAAAACCATAAATTGAAAAAAAAAAAAAAGTCTGTAGGCTAACACTGGACAAATACCGTAGATTTTTTCAAATGCCTGTGGGATTGTATTTCTTCAAATTCAGATGAAGAATGTTCTCCTATTGTCTATATATGGAGGCTGCCTTTAGATTTCAACAGCCATAGTAGTCTGGGGAATTATTTAAAATTTCCACAGTAGTCACATGATTTTCCTTTCGCCTTTGACCACCCCTCCCATTGTCTCATGTTCTCAGTACTTTAAATCAGTACCTTATTGCTTATAGCTAGACTGCAATGAGAAGTTCACCTCCATTTGTTATACTTGACATCATTTTTCTTATTCTCATCTCCAAAATACATCATCCCCTCATTGTATCATTTACTAGGGGTGTTTCTTAGCCTTTGTATTAAAAAAAAAATTAATCTGTTACTCATTTGTAAGCTTATTTCTTAGTTTTGCAAATAGTTCTTCTACTTTTATCTACTATCAATATTTAAGACAAATTTTCTTTTAGCAACTCATTTTTTGTTGTTGATTTTCAAATCAAGTTGCCACCAAATCTAGTATTGTGAAGGATCACACCAGTTTCCTATTAATTAATTTATTTTTATTATATATACAACAGGGAATAAATGTCATTTTAAAAATATTTTGGGAGAGGAAATGAAGATATCTTTTATGTTAGCTGGGATATATGATACAACTCTGGAGAAATAGCTTATGGTAAATAATTAGGTTTCTGGCTTCTATCTGCTCATGATTCAAATGTTGTTAAGGAATGGAAGATAAATATATGATATACTTTGTTGAAGTGTGTGCAGGGAGTTCAGCTGTATGTATTATCCATTAGTTATAAGGATAAGTAATTATGTGGATTGATTTGTTGACCTTTTTGTTTCTAGAAGCATTTTAAAGTACTAAAATGATATATTTGAAAAATGGCACATTTTTCAAAGGGAGAAAGTAACAATTTTTCTTATAAATTAACTAATATAATTGCAAATGAGCCTAAAAATCTATTTAGGTAAAATGTAAAAATAAATAAATAAAAATCCCAAAACAAACAGCATAACACACTATTCTAAGTAGTGGCTGTGGCCTTAGTTGCTTTTTTGGAGACTGCAAAGATTCTAATGTCACATAAATATTGATGTCATCAAAGTTTCTAGTTCTCAGAGTAACTTTTTATTGATTATGAAAATTCTTGAGACAACTAAGGTACTTTTTTAAGTGCTTAGGAAACTAATACAATTTGAGCTTGAAGACCTTACGTAAAAATGATACGGTACATATTATTTTGTATTATAAAATATCTTTAGCAATCATACTGAAATAACCATTAGCATTTTGGTCATTATTCCTATATCATTTTCTCTCTCATACACACACACACACACCAATGATATCATATGTCATTGTGTAAGTCCTTTTTTCAAGTAGAGTAAGAACTTTTCTTTTTCTTTTTCTTCTTTGTATATCTATACTCCTCTTTATCCACACCAGACTCTATCTCTACCCCAGGTAATTGTGCCAATATGCTTAGAATTGTATGTCTCATTATGCTCACATACCGTATATATGATGCATGCATACGTTTTACATATTTATAGTAAATCATCTTTGTATAGTCTGTGCATGTATCTTTTTTCTGTTCTGCAATACAAATGTTTTTCATATCTTTCAAACATACCTAAACTCCAGACATAATACATATATGTTATCACATTAGCTTCTATAAACCTGAGCCCATAGTATACACATTTATTACCGGTTTAAACATGCCTTATAGAAATCCTGCCATATCAATAATATATCTCTGATTTATTCTTTTTACTTCATTCACAATTAATCTGATAATAATCTTACTGCTGATTGATATCACTTACATTGTTTCTATTGATATTTACTATAAATGTACTATAACAAAAATCCTGCACTTTACTCTTAAATCTTTAAATTCTTTTTATTTTATTTTATTTTATTTTATTTTTTTGAATAGGATAGATTCTTAGAAGAGGACTGTTTGTTTGGGTTAAAGATTTTGTTCATTTAATTCATTTGGTTGCTAAAATAGCTATCAAAACGCACAATTCTCCAACAATATGTGAGTATCCACTCATAAACAAGCCATCTGCTGTTATCAATTGTTTAATTATTCTTATTCTGATGTTTGTTATCTAATATCTCACTGTTAATTTGAGTTCAAGCATTTTTTCATGCATTTTTGCTGTTCATTTTGTTTTTGTGAATTGTTTTCTTATTGTTGATTAGAGATACATTCAGCTGCATTAAATTAAACAGTCAAAATAATAGTGCATTGAACCAAATCGAACTATATAGAAGGCTGATTCTATTTGTTATAAAATGGATCTAGAAATAGGTGGCAACTATTGATGGCTCTCTGCTGTGATCTGGGTCTTTGGTCTACTCTGTGCTCCGCCATGCTAGCATTTTCTACTCAGTGCACTATCCAGGGCTGTAACTTCAGCCAT
The DNA here is from genome assembly GCA_004027555.1 of Craseonycteris thonglongyai. Lineage (NCBI taxonomy): Eukaryota > Metazoa > Chordata > Mammalia > Chiroptera > Craseonycteridae > Craseonycteris > Craseonycteris thonglongyai. Next base: position 7,155 of record PVKE010039233.1, read on the forward strand.
TAAGAAGGAAAGATCGCTGGAAGAAGGAAGAGGAATAAGTTCTCTCTCCCTTTAAAATAAACCTCCTTAAATGCACATACTCATTTTTCCTGCCTATATTACACAGATAAAAGGTAGGTACTACTGTACATAGTTACAATATTGTTTGTGATATGCAGTATTTTACATTTTGGGCAGAATGCCCTGACTCAAAAGCAGCTTTCTATTATGAACAAAGGCAAGGATATATGTTCAGAAGCCACAGTCATTCTCTGCCACATATATCCTCTTCTGTATTGCTACTGGATTATCTTTTCTATTAAATTTAATGTACTACCTGACACCTATATTGAAAACATTAGTCCAAGTGTATCATTTGTCTACATTAACTTTATGAAATATTTTGCTGCAGAAAAGTTTTAATTTTTATATAGTCAACTATTTCCTTTTCCTCTAAATTTTCTGTGCTGGTTAGGAACTCTTCATAAATCATAGAATTCGCATGATTATGGTTTGCAGTTTTTCTTGGACTATTATGGCTTTATTCTGCATATTTAACTATTTAGTTACTCTCTACATTTAACCACTTTAAATATTTAACTAATGTTGTAAATTCTATGGTTAAGAATCTAAATTATCTTTTTAGTTAATGAATATAAGGTATCATTAGGTAATTAGCATTATTGATTAAAATGAAATCCATCATACTTTTTTACTGAATTAAAATACCACCCTTGCATTTATTCAATTTTCATGTGTATGCAAATCAATTGGACTTCCTCTTATCTGTTTTCTGTTCTTTGTCAACACCATATTGATTTAAAGTAATAATTTTCAGGGGTTGGCAAACTGCACTGTGTGAGCCAAATTGAGCTCTCTCCTTGTTTTTTGTAAATCATATTTAATTGGAACATGATCATGCCCATTCATTTGCATATCATCTATGGCTGCTTTGTGCTACATTAGAAAAACTAAGCAGTTGTGACAGTAATGCCACACAACCTAAAATATATTTACCTATCCCTCTACAGAAAAGTTTGCTGGTTCTTAATGAATGATTAATTGGGTGGCTCTTTACCAAATTTATAAGTATTAAAAAAATAAACATCTACTGATGTTTAAATATTACATGAATTAACTGCTTTGAGCAATGAATAAGATGACATATATGAATACCAGTACAAATTATAGAGTTAAAAATTATTCAACCCAATTGTGTTATCAAAAAGACTGTCAGTTGAGTACAAAATTGGATATTAAAGCATTCCATATTAATACATGTTTACACTGTTAATAAAGTCATTTAGGCTGTAAACATTCCTAATAGGAATCATATATCGTCACATTTAAAATAAATTTATGTTTTTCAAAGAAAACTTCAAACATACATTTTATAAAACAAAAACTGTATAATAAACACTTAAATGCATATTACTCACCCTCAGTAATCATCAACAAAATGGTTAGTTTCATTCATTTGACTCATCTCTTCCTACTGCCTCAAAGCATTTAAAAACAAACCTAAACATCTTATTTCATTTGTAGTATGTATTGTTAAAGACTAAGGACTTTTTGTTTTAATAAATCACATTATTATTATCACACCTTAAAAAAATAGCACTAATATCTTGATATAATCAAATATTCAATCAGTATTCAGATTTTTATATTGCTTCATAAGGTTCTTTCCACGATTGGTTTCTTCTAATCAAGATCTAACCATTGACTTATTGATCATTATTGAGATTCATTATTTCATTAGGGTTACAAAGTGTTGTGGTAATGTTTTAGGTTTATCATTCTCTATCTATTAGCTGAAAATCTTGTAGAAAGTTAACAGTTATGTTGTCATCAGTGATCTTTTACACTTAGTTACAATTCCTGTGGAGGAAAAGTAGGATTGATGCTTGAATCTATTCAGGTTTTCCAAATATTTTGGTTTCCTGACAACCTCAAAACCTAATCAGTATGTTTTTTTATTGGCTGAATTGATTGTTTGGTGAGTACCACTAGGCTTAAGTTACCCCAGACTTGGTTAGTTAAAGCTCCTGTAGTTCATTCTTAAGTCTTTTTGATTAGACCTCAGTAGTCTTTCTTGCTTTTCTGTTAAATTAGATAATCCAGATTCTTCTTGTATATTTTAGACACAGACTGGGAATTCCACTGGGTTTCTCAGAACTAGAACTTAAAATTATGTTTCCCTTTTTCACATTGTTTCATATATATATGTATGTATAGTTTGTGTGTGTGTGTGTGTATATATTGATATATATATAGATAGATAGATATATGAAAATACTTCATATATATTGAATTTACCATTTGTGAATTCCACTTCTCACATTTTAAATTATTCCTTTAAATTATTCCCACAATCTATAAAAGAAGTGTTTTATGCTTATTAATATCTCAACTACCAGTCTTTTTATAACATTAACTATGGTGTTAAATTTCTTTTTTGTATATAAAAAATGTCACTGTATATGATCCAAACATTATTTACTTTGTACTTCTTTGGAATTTAATTAATTATCTGTCTGTCTGTCTGACAAAAACAATAAAATAAATCTTAAAATATATATATATATATATATATATATATATGAATAAAAATGCACTATAATGAGACAATAAGACCAAGATCAGAATCTCTGTGTTTTCAAATTTTATAATGTTGTCTGAAATAGAACATCAGTGTGTGTGTGTGTGTGTGTGTGTGTGTGTGTGTTTGTGAATCAACAGAATTCTCTAGAATAGGAAACTGTGAAAGATGGCCAAACAAATTAGGAAAAGAAACAAATGAAACATCATGAAATGAAAATTGATTTTGAAATTAATAATCCAGTCAACATCAGATTAGACATAATGAGAGAGAGAATTGGTGAAGTTGAAAGGAGAACTGAAGAAATTGCACAAAATACAACATTAGTAGAGATGGGGAATATGAAGGAGATATTGAGAGACATGAAGGATAGCTTGAGAAAAATGTCAAAACAATCTCATCTCTAAACCACATATATCTCTCTATGTTTTTGTAGAACATCAAATGTGTTTCAGGAAGGGAATAAAATTTTATTTCATGATTATAATTTTCACCAAGAGAAATTTTTCAATTTTGTTTAGTTTTATTTCTTGATACCTTCTTTTAAAATTGATCTATATATTAAATGTTATTCCAAAAAATTATAATAACTTTTATTATAAAACTTGACTTTTATAAAATTAATATGGAACAGAAAGGATCAGGAAGAAACAAGACACATTTAAAAAATGAACAAGTTATGGTCTTAGCCAAACTAAATAGCAACAATTGTCATACAACTTTAGCAGTTAAGACAATGTGGCATTAGCACTAAAATATCCAAGACAGATTCCAATGAGAAAGATAGAGATCTATAAACAAACCCACATAAATATAAAAACTATACATGATAGACCTATATTTTCATATCTGTGAGGGAAAGAATGGATTATTAATAATATTTTGGGAACAATTTATTATTCATTTGAAAATACTTTAAATTTGTTACTATAGTAATCTCAAATCAATGTCAGTTGGAATAAAGATTTGTGTGCAAAAACAAAAATGTTATGTGTTTTTGTTTTTCTTTAAAGTAAATAATGGGAGAATCTTTATAAGGACACTAAGAAATACATTAACAATAAACAATAAAGAAGGAAGGGAAAATAAATTGGTGGCATGGGAAGAAATCTTTCAAACCTCACCAGGAAAATACAACAAAAATATAACAGACTCCAGTGAAGGATTCCATAAACCATATATATTCTCAGTTGAGAGACCTACTCATGAAAGAAAATATTCAAAGGTCAGAAAAAGGGAAGCAAGCAGGAGGGAAGGGGAAAGACGGGCCACATAACCTGAAGCCCAGCAGAAGAGGGAGAGAACTGGATGCCAGGGAATAGGAGCTGAAAAGCAGCATGATCTCATGTGGATTAGAATTGGAAAACTGATGAAGGCACAGAGCAGCCGATTGGATTAAAAAAACAAAACCCACAGAGCAGCCGATTGGATTAAAAAACAAAACCCATCCCTATGCTGTCTCTAAGAGACACTCCTCAGACACAAGGACAAACATAGGTGCACAATGAAAGAGTGGAAAACAATACTCCCAGCAAATGGCATCCAGAGAAAAGCAGGAGTTACCATTACTGATTTCTGATGAAACAGATATCAGGATTAACAAGGTAATAAGAGATAAAGACAGATATTTTATAATGATAAAAGAGACAATACATCAAGAAAACATAACACTCATTAATATATATGCCCCTCCAAGGAAGCACCAGAATTTACAAAGCAACTATCAACAGCTCTGATAGGAGAAACTGACAAAAATACAATTATAGTAGGGGACCTAAACGCCCTCTTGACAGGTCATAGACAGACCATCCAAACAGAAAACAGATAAGGAAATAGCAGCCTTAAATGATACATTACAGCAACTAGATATAATTGAGATTTATAGGATACTCCATCCTGTAACACAGGACTATACGTTTTTTTTTTTCTAGTGCACATAGAACGTTCTCAAGGATAAATCATGTGCTGAAACACAAAACTAGCTTCAGCAAATTCAAGAAGATTGAAATCATAAAAAGTATATTCTGAGACCACAGAGCTTTAAAATTATAGATCAACTGCAAAAAGAAAGCAGAAAAAGATCACATAGATTTGGAAATTCAACAACATGCTATTTAAAAAATGACTGGATCAAGAAGAAATAAAACAAGAGGTTAAAAAATACATAGAAACTAATGATAATGAAAACACTATGTACCAAAATTATTGAGATATAGCCAAATCAGTAATAAGAGGGAAATGTCTATCACTACAGCATTATCTCAAGATACAGGGGAAGCTGGGATGGCTTAGTGGGTTAAGCGCTCACTTTGAAGCCCTGTGGACCGAGAACCGAGTCCTGGCCCTGGCCCATGTGGATCCATATGGTGAACTGGGGTGTGCTTCCAGTGTGGGCCCCCAGTTTGGTTCTTGCCCCCTGGTTTGGCCCCTGGCTAGAGGAGGTGTGTCCCCTATATAGGAGACCCCAAACCCAAGTCCCACCCTGTGCAGCCCCTGCCCACCTGTGTGGAATGAAACCATGTCAAAAACTGATGATGTACAACTACGGAGACTGCTCTGGGCCCTCTTCCTTCTTTCTGTCTGTCTCTATCTTTGTCTCTCTCTGTCTTTCTTAAAAACAATAAAATAAATCTTCAAAAAAAAGAAACAATAAAATTCACAAGTAAACATCCTTACATCTCATCTTAAAGAACTAGAAAATGAAGAAAAAAGGAACACAAAGTCAGCAGAAGGAAAGACATAATAAAAATTAAAGCAGAGCATAATGAAATTGAGAACAGAAAAATAATAGATAAAATTAATGCAACAAAGAGCTGATTTATTGAAACGATAACAATTGACAAATCACTAGCTGGGGTTCATCAAAGGACAGACAAAAGACTCAAATATCCAAAATTAGAAATGAGAGGGGAGAAATTGTAACTGATACCAAACAAAAACAATCATAAGAAATTATTATGAAAGGCTTTATGCCACCAAAGTTAGCAACCCAGAAGAAATGGACAAATTTCTAGACATATAGTCTACCTAGACTGAACAAGGAAGAACTGAATATGCAAAACAGACCAATCAACAGTAAATAAATTGAAACAATTATCCAAGTCCTCCCCAAAGGCAAAAGTTCTAGATCATTCAGCCTTACTGAGTTTTGTCAAACATTCAAAGAACTAATGCCTGTCCTCAGACTATTCCAAAAAAGTGAAGATGAGGCAATACGCCTCAACTCATTCTACGAGGCCAATATTACCCTAATACCGAAACCTGGTAAGGATAACACAAAAAAATAAAACTATAGATTAATATCTCTAATGAACACAGATGCAAAAGTCTTAAACAAAATAGCAGCAAGTAGAATACAACAATGTATTAATACACTTATACACAACAATCAAATGGTATTTAACCCAGAGCACAAAGATGGTTCAACATATGCAGCCATTCAATGTAATACTCCACATAAACAAAATAAAAGTCAAAAACCATATGATTATATCAATTAATGCAGAAAAAGCATTTGATAAGATGCATGCAACACCTATTTATGATCAAAACAGTGGATAAAATGCAAATTGAAGGAAAGTACCTCAATATAATAAAAGGCATATATTATGACAAACCCTCAGCTAATATTATACTGAATGGGGAAAAGCTGAAGCCTAGTCTCCTAAAGTCAGTAACAAGACAAGAATGCCCCCTGTCACAACTGCTATTCAGTATAGTACTAGAAGGTCTAGCCAGAGCAATCAGGCAAGAGAAAGGAATAAACAGTATCTAAATTGGTAGAGAAGAAGTCAAACTGTCACTCTTTGCAGATATTATATGATCCTATATTTTTAAAATTCTAAAGATTCCACCAAAAAACAATTAGAAACATTATGAAAATACAGTAAAGTCACAGGATACAAAATCAATGTCCAAAAATTAATTACATTTTCATATGCCAACGATGAAACTTCAGAAAAAGAAATGAGAACATCAATACCTTTTGCAATTGAAACAAAAAGAAAAAACTACCTAGAAATCAACTTAATGAGGCACTTGAAGGACTTATACACTGAGGACTATAAGACATTATTAAAGAAATTGAAGATGGCATATAGAGATGGAAAGATATTTTGTGTTTATGGATTAGAAGAATCAACACAGTTAAAATGGCCTTATTACCCAAAGTAGTATACAGATTCAGTACTATGCCCATCAAAATTCCACACACATTCTTTCAAGAAATATATTTAAAAAAAGAACGACAGATTTGTATGAAACTACAAAAGACCCTGAATTGCCAAAGTAATCCTACAAAATAATAATATTAATAATACTACTAATAATAAGCCTGGAGGCATCATGCTCCCCAACTTCAGTGCATACTACAAAGCCTCAATAATGAAAACAGCTTGGTACTGACAGAAAAACAGACACACAGACCAATGGAACAGAATTGAAAACCCATAAATAATCCCACAAACATTTGGACAGATAATTTTGACAAAAGATGCAAAAATATACAGTAGTGAAAAGAAAACTACTTCAGTAAGTGTTGCTGGGAAAATTGGAAAATGACATGCAAATATATGAATCTGTACTGCGATCTGTCTACACATATCAAAATTAACTCAAAATGGATTAAAGATCTTCCCTTAAGACCCAAAATAATAAATTGCATAGAAGAAAGCATTGGTACTAAACTTACAGAGTTTCGGTTCCAGGAGAACTTTATGAACCTGGCCTCAAAGACAAGAGAAGTAAAATCAAAAATAAATAAAAAGTACTGTATCAAACTAAAAAGCCTCTACACAGCAAAAGAAACTGTCAGCAAAGCAAAGAGGCAACCAAACAATTGGCAGAAAATATTTGCAAACAATGCCTCTGATAAAGGGCTAATATCAAAAATACACAAAGAACTTGCACAACTCAACCATTAAAAAACAAACAATCCAAATGAAAAATGGGGGCAGAAGACCTGAACTGACACTTTACCCAAGAAGACATACAAATGGCCAACAGACATATGAAAAAATGCTCAACTTCATTAGCTTTTAAGGAAATACAAATCAAAACCACAATGAAATATTACCTCACACCTTCTAGAATGGCTATTATCAATAAGATGAGAAATACCAAGTGCTAGAGAGGCTGTGGAAAAAAAAAAGAACCCTTGTACACTGCTGGTGAGACCACTTGGTACAATTGCAATGGAGACAGTATGGAGATTTCTCAGAAAACTAGGAATGGATCTCCTATATGACCTGGCAATCTCCCTTCTGGGTAGTTACCCAGAATATTTGAAAACTTTAGTCCTCAAAGACATATGTATCCCAATGTTCATCACAGAGCTATTTATGGTGGCCAAGTCATGGAAACAACCAA
>PVKE010039234.1:0-15100 GCA_004027555.1 Craseonycteris thonglongyai
AGAGTTCAAAATACTTCCAAACTCATTTTACAAGATCATCATTACCCGGATAGCAAAACCAGATACCACAAGAAGATAAAATTAAAGGCCAATATCTCTAATACAACACAGACACAAAATTCCTCAATAACATACTAGCAAACCAAATTCAACAATATATTAATAGAATCTTATATATGATCAAGTGTAATTTATTCTTTGGATGCAAGTATGATTCAACATCCAGAAATCAATCAAAGTAATATACCACATTAACAATATGAAGGATGAAAATCATATGATCATTTCAATAGATGCAGAAAAAGCATTTGACAGAATTCAACATCCATTTTTAATAAAAATTCTTAACAAAGTGGGTTTAGAGGGAATGTGCCCCAACAAAACAAAAATGATATATAACAAGCCAACAGCTAATATATACTCAATGTGAAAGCTAAATGCTTTTTTCCTAAGATTGGGAACAAGACAAGGATGCCTACTCTCACCACTTTTAGTTAACATAGTATTAGCCATTCTAGGCAGAGCAATTAGGCAAAAAAAAAGAAAAAGAAAGAAAGAGAGAAAGAGTGATAAAGAAAGAAATAAAGAAAGAACATCCAAATTAAAAAGGAAGAATTAAAATTGCCATTATTTGCAAGATAACATGATATTATATATAGAACACCCTAAACACTTCACACAGAAAAGAGTTACATTTAATAAATTCAGTATAATTGTAGGATACAAAAATCAATACAAAATACCAGTTATGTTTCTATACCCTAACAAAAAACTGTCACAAAGAGAAATTTAAAAAATAATTTAATTTACAGTTGCATTAAATATGATAAAATGCCCAGGAACAGGAAGGTGCAAGATCTATATACTGAAAACTATAAGACATTGATTAAATAAATGTAAGAAGACACAAATTAATGCCTTGTTTGGAACAAGCAATAATACAAAGCTATAGTAATAAAACCAGTATGGTATTGGCATGAAAACAGACACATAGACCAATGGAACAGAATAGAGAGCTTAGAAATAAATTCACTCTTATATGACTAATTTATTTATGACAAAGAAGCCAAGAATATACAATGGTGTTGGGAAAACTGGACAGCTATAGTGTAAAAGAATAAAACTGGACCTTTATCTTACATCATACACAAAAATAACAAACTCAGATTGGATTAAATATTTTAATGCAAGATCTGAAACCATAAAATTCCTAGAAGAAAACATAAGGGGAGCTCCTTCACTTCAGTCTTGGTAATATTTTTTTTAATTTGGCACCAAAAACAAAGCAACAAAAGCAAAACTAAACAAGTGGGACTACATCAAACTAAAAAGTTTCTGTATAGCAAAGGAATCATCAATAAAATGTAAAGAAAACAAACAAAATTGGAGAAAATATTTGCAAATTATATATCTGATAAGAGGTGAACATCTAAAAATATAAAAGTACTCATATAACTCAGTAGCAAGAAAAAATAATGCATTAAAAATGTACACAAATTGAACAGAAATTTTTTCAACGAAGGTATACAAATGGCGAACTGTACATAAAAAGGTGCTCAATGTCACTAACCATCAGGGAAATGAGAAGTATCTCCAGCAAATGGAAAAATAAAATAAAATAAATCAAAGAAAAAGTATATTGGCAGAGAGCTACTGCAGCATTTGAAACTGTAATAGTTTTTGCAGAACAGCAACCCTTCTTACCTCCTCAGCAAATTATGCAGCACGTCGTGCAAAACCTGATTTTATGTGAGAAGTATAAGGCCTCAAAGCAAGCCAATATTTGATCATTTTCCAAGACAGCTGCACACAAGTTTACCAGAACAGCATCATCTACTGATGTAGATCCAAAACCACTCACATGCATGGCTCCTGATCCTGTCCTACCTACATCATCAGATCCTTATGCTCCTAATGCAATATCTACCTCATAAACTCTTTACCCTTACTGTAACAGTTTTACATGTGTATAGATCTGTATTTTTCTAATTACTTGAAGTTAAAAAGACTATGTTAGTGAAGTTTATTAAGTTGAAATTTTAGTAACTGTCACTTAACAAAAATTGCACACTGCATTCATAAAGCTGTTTTTATAATAAAACTGTTACATTAAATTGTTTGTCTTTATTTGTCTTAATTTGCTTTTAATTATTGTGTTTTAATATTAATATCAAGGCAATACAGAGTATGGTATGGTATGGAATGGTACAGTAGAGTATAGTATTAGTTAGGCCTACTTTTAATAGTAACTCTCAAACAACAAGTGACTACATTTACCTGGCATCTACCAATCCCCATGGGTGCTGATTAACTGAGTCTACTGTATTAATTCATGAAAGAAGCCAATCTGAAAAAGGTATACTGTACACTGTATGACCTCAATTATGTAATATTCTGAAAAAAAGCTAAACTATGGAGACAGTAAAAAAATCAGTAGGTGCTGGGAGTGAGTAGTAAACAAATAGGTAGAGCACAGAGGATGTTTGTGGCAGTGAAAATACTATATGTGACACCATAATAATAGATATATGTCACTGTACATTTTTCCAAACCCATAGAATGTACAATACTAAGAATAAACCCTAATGTAAATTGTGAACTTTAGGTGATAATATGTGTCAATATAGGTTCATCAATTGTAACTATTATGCCACTCTGATCGGGATGTTGATAAAGGAGAAGACTGTGCATACGTAGAAGCAGATAATATGTAGGAAATTCATGTAACTTCCCCTTCCCTCAGTTTTCCTGTGAACTTTAATCTGCTCTAAAAATTGTCTTAATTTAAAAAAATAGTTTGCTCAAAAAAATATAATAGTCCAACTATAAAATGACATATTATGAGACAATTGAGGAGATTTTAATATAGGCTAGAATTAGATAAATTTAAGAAATCACTGTCCACTTTGCTAGTTTTCATAAGTAATAGTGGTCATGTAAGGAAAAAAAATTAGCTGTTGAAGATACATGCAGGAATTAGAGTAGGAGACAGCATTTTATTTCAGTTAATGACTGCTTTCTGCTTCAAAAAATAAAATTATTGGACTCCAAATGGGCATTTCTGGCCAACATGAGCAATCACATAAAGCATTTTGAGAAGAAACTATGAGAACACAGAGATACCTGAAGGTGCTACCTATACAAGATCCATTTTTCTTCTTGCCTTGTGCCTAAAGGCTGAAAGACAAAACACATTTCTCTTAGACAAAGGCAAAAAGTACAAGCTTTCCAGCCTAATTATTAAAGCTTCCCATTAACACTCAGAATAGCCTGCCTGTACAGTGATAGTCCTCAGAAAAGCAAAAGTTTCCAATTGTTTTCAGCTCACATCTAAATCAAAGAAGTGAGATAAAGACAAGCACATGTGCAGACAACTGTATATTTCTAATAAGCAAATCATGCCTAAAAATCCATTAGCTGTTCTTCAGGCAGATCTCTGGGGACACTTCATTTATCTCTGTTTGACTGCATTAAGGAAAAGGCTTGGGAAAGCTTATTAGAGAGCTTTACAAAATAATTTTGACAAGCACCTTTTTTACTGAACTGTGGAAAACAACAAAACTTTGACTTTTTCATTTTGATCCCTTTTTAGATTTGTTCATGAGCAAGCCGCCAAATCAGAGCTGGTAAAGTCATCAGCAGCTTATTGCAGCCCTTTTCTTTTTTAAGATTTATTTTATTGTTTTTGACAGAGAAAGAGACAGAGACACAGAGAGACAGAGAGAAGGGGGAGGGCCCAGAGCAGTCTCCATAGATGTACATCATCAGTTTTCAACATGGTTTTATTCCACACAAGTGGGTAGGGGCTGTGCAAGGCTGGGGGCCTTCTGCATGAGAGGTAGGCCCCCTCGAGCCAGGGACCAAACCGGGGGGTGAGAACTGAACTGGTGGCCTCCCACATGGGAAGAACACCCCAGTTCAGCATATGGGTTCACACGGGCTGGGGCCAGGTTTTGATCATTAGTCCCTGAGACTGCAAAGCAAGCACTTAACCCACTGAGCCATGCCAGCTTCCCCTGCAGCCCTTTTCTAAGCACTATAGGACAGCAGTTCTCAAACTTCTTGGTACCAGAAATAAGTTTCATGGAGGATATATTTTACACAGACTGGGGGTGGAGAAGGGATGGGGAATGGGGAGGGGCAGTGGTTTGGGGATGATTCAAGCACTAGATACAGCTTAATTGTTACTTACCACTCACTTATAGGATTTTGATAAGATTCTGCAACCAATTGATTTATTGTGGTCTCTGTGTAGTAAAACTTTTTTGTTAACGTTAATCCAAATTTGCAGCTTCTCACCAGTGCTAGTATCACTGCCTCAACTCTACCTCAGATCATCAGGCATTAGAATCTCATAATATGCAACTTACATCCCTCACATGTGCAGTTCACAATAGGGTTCCTGCTCCTATGAGAATCTTCTGATCTGACAGGAGGTGAAACTCAGGCAGTAAATCAAGCAATGGGAGTGGGTGTAAATACAGATGAAGCTTTAATCATTCACCTCCTCCTGTATAGCCAGTTCTTAACAAGCCACAAGCCAATAACAGTCCCTGGCCTGGGGGTTGGGAGCCCTGCTGTAGGGTGTTTTTCACTTAAACTTATTTTTCTTCCATGTAAGGATTTAAATTCTATCTGAGACTGAAAGACACACACTGCCAACATCAGGTCAAATTACCCTGAAAAAAATCATATTCTTTGGAAGAAGAAAAATAAACCAAGTTCAGCTAGTATGCTCAGAAAAGCAGACACACTGCAACTCCCTGGATCCCACTTAGGGTTATAGCTATTTAATGAAACCTGACCCTAAAGAAGCTTATTTTAAATAAATTACTCTTTAAGTAGATTATTATTTAAATATTCAATGGTGAGCTTTGACTCTTTAATTCTAACAAGGTGAAACTTGCTATCTTATACCCACATTTCCAACTGAAAAGAAACCTGAGGAGAAAAAAAATTACCCTTTCTGTTCTCTCTCTATTCCTATAGCATCAATTATTTAATTCTTAATAAAGTCAAGTTAATTCAGAATCATTTATTAGTTCCTTAATAAGATATATCCTATTAGATGATGTTAATGGTTCTCTGCAATTTTTAAATAAGAACTATATGCTATATTACTTTACTTCCTTAAACTGTCTTAGGGAAATTCTGAATTTAATTAATGTAAGTGAAGTGAACACTGTGATGATACTGAATATAAAGCTTACTCATTAGGAATATGTTGAAATTTTTCTGGAGAAAAAGCTAATAACAGTAAATGCTGTTTTAGTATTTGAAAATGCCTATTTATGTATGACAAATATTCAAGGAACTGTGGTAATTCATTTTTGATGTAAGTTAAATGGTTGTGCCCTGTATGGTGTGATTTTTAAGATATCATTTTTTTTTAATTTCCCACCTTCTTGCCTAGTATCATAAATTTTCACATCAATTACTTTTTAGAATAAAATATGAAGTCTATAATCAAATCTGTGAGTAGTCATATATTAAATTTACTAAGCACTCTAGTGTTAGTCTCTGAAGAAAAAATATGCAAGATAAATTTTGATGTAAGAAAACAATACAGAAAAGAGAGAGACAAGAGGAGCAATATGGTTAGTTAGTATCACAACAATGTTTCATTTTGCCTGGAATGGTCTGTCTGTAAAACTCAGAATTATTCTTCAAATTGTAACTCAAATGTAAAATCTTTATTGAAATCTCTTTTCTTTCTGTTAAAATAGTACTTATTTATAATCTATTTTGAAATAGATATTTTTGAAGTATAAAATATATAACAAAATACCTCATTATAAAGTTAAGTACCCAATAATCTTTCACAAATTGAAGACACTCATGGCCAGCACCCAGATCAAGACATAAAATTGGGAGACATCATCAAGGTGGCAGCATGAATGGAAGCTTTTGAAACCATCCTGGAAAGAAAAACAAATTTTAAAACTAAAATTCAACCAGGGAATCCCTAAGGAACACAGCCTTGATTGAGAGACCCACTTATTGCAAAAAACCAAAGAAAAAAGCACTAAAAAACAAAAAAACTAAAGACCAGAGAAAGGAAGGCAAGCAAAAGAGAAGGAAAGGAAGCATTGTGGAGACATGTGGCAGAACACAACCCAGAGACCTACCCAGTGACTGACCCAGAGATGGACACAGAAAAGACTGAGGTGGGAGTGTGAGAGAACAGGCCTAGGTACAGAAAAACTCTAGGTGGGTTGGAGGCCAAGAACAAACAAAAGCAGAGGTATGCTGACTGGAGTGTGGGGAGAGAAGCCATAGCATGGTACAGGAGGCCATAGTGCAGTGTGGGAGGCTGGAATGTGGCACAGGTGGTGGCTGGAGAGCAGTGCAGGCAGCCAGAGCCTGGGGCCGGCTGCCACAGTATAGGGCTGGTGATAGGAGCATAGGGCTAGTGGCCCACACAAGAAGAAGGTGGCTGGAGCATATTCTGGTGACCAGAGCACCTGCAGGAAAGCAAGGTGTGGCCCTGACCTAGGTAGGGTCCCAGCTGGAGCACTCTATGACTTTAAACACAGAATCTGGCTGCTTCCCCTTACTTTTTTTCAAGGCTCGCCTCCCCTAACTCTGCCCAGTACCTGCATACAGTGAGACACAGCTAGGAAGCTGCCATTACCCTGTGACACAAATGGACCTGTGCATTTTCCAGCAAAACTCGCCCCTACCCTTCCCACTGAAGCCAGCATAGGGATCCAAGAAAACTGATGCACTGATGTGGCAGGTTCTGACTGCAGAGGAATCTTAGACACATAGAATACCATTGCTCAACATATCCTCCAAAGAAGAGGAACACAGAGACCAAGGTGGCTGAGTCAAAAAAGAGAAGCACAAGTGTGGCAGCTTCTGACTGCACCAGGATCTTAGAGGTATAGAATACCATCACCCACCATATCTTTCCAAACAGGAGGCATACAGAGACCAGGCTGACTGAATCAAAGAGAAGCCCACCTTCTAGGAAGTTTCTCACTGTAAGAAAACCAAATAAACAAGAGAAAATATTGTAAGACACTGCAGCAACACTAGCTAGGAGGTAAAAGAAAAATACCTTCACATCTACCAGGAAAAAAGTCCTCATGTCCAGGAAATGAAATACTCTAACAGCAATGAATACCCCTTTGAACAAAGGAGCTCAGAAAGAAAGAGAAAAGTCTCCAGAAAAGGGACTTGAAGATATGGAATTATATGAGCTAAATGACAGAGAATTCAAGGTTGCAATTATAAAAACACTCGAAGAGATCAAAGAAAGCTGGCAGAGTACACAGAAGGAGCTATCAGGGGTGGCGAACCTGTGGCACGCGTGCCCAAAGTGGCACATGGAGCAATTATTTCGGTGTGCGGAGTTGTGAATACCATTTTAAAAATTACTGTTTATGCTCTTATAGACATAAAAATAATCGATACCTCTATCTCACTTGATGGGTTAGCACGCGAGTCGAGCGAGTATACTCTTATTTCATAAACTTTGGCACTCAATCGCCAAAAGGTTCACCACCCCTGATCTCAGAGAGGAAATTGAATCTATGAAAAAGATGCAAATAGAAATTCTGGAGATAAACACAATAAAAGAAATGAAAAATGAAATAGCTGGCATAGGACGCAGAGCTGACCAGATGGAAGAAACAATTAGTGAAATCAAAGACAAAAATTTGGAAATGTCACAGAATGAAGAGAGAGACCTAAAAGCTAAAAGAAATGAAAGATATCTACAAGAACTATCTGACTCCACTAGAAATAATAATATAAGAATAACAGGTATTCTGGAGGGAGCAGAGGACGAGATGAGCACAGAGAATTTACTCAAATAGCAAATGAGAACTTCCCAAATCTATGGCAAGAACTGGAACCTCAAATCCAAGACAGAAACAGGACCCTTACCTACTTGAATCTTAGCAAACTCTCTCCAAGATACATCATACTGAAGACTTCAAAGGTCAAAGAAGAGGAAAGAATCCTCAAGGCAGCCAGGAAAAGGAACACCATATCCTATAAAGGAAAGCCCATCAGACTGTCATTAAGACTTTTCAACAGAAACTGCAAGCCAGGAGGAAATGGAATCATGTTATCAAAATATTGAAAAAGAAAAATCACCAGCCAAGAACAATCTATCCACCAAAGTTAACCTTCAGATATGAAGGAGGAATAAAGAACTTTTCAGATATACAGAAGCTTAGGAAATTCTCCAACACAAGGACAACATTTCAAGAAATATTGATGGAGACAATTTGACCTGAAACAAAAAGTAAAAATGTATAAGGATAAACTGGGACAACAAAAACATAAAAGGTGAAGAAGTAAAGGTTTGAACTTCCAAAGAGAATGGAGAGAAGATGCATCCTTAAGAAAGGGAACACTGCATATATGAAACTTTCTTTTATATAAACTTCATGGTAATCACTCAAAAATAATTTGGAAATGAGACATATAAAAAAGGAAACAGGAAAAAATTATAAAATGCCATCAAACTAAAATAACTTATGGAAAAGAAAAGGCAAAGAAGCAATAAAAAAAAAGAGATACATAAAACAAAAGATAAAATGGCTATAGGAAATCCTCATATAATAATCATCACTCTGTAAATGGACTGAACTCACCAATAAAAAGACAGAGTAGCAAACTGAATTAAAAAACAAAACCTAACATATGCTGCCTCCAAGAGACACACCTCAGTCACAAGGACAAACACAGACTCAAAGTGAAAAGGTGGAAAATACTCCAAGTAAATGGCATCTAGAGAAAAGCAGATGTAGCCATACTTATATCTGACAAAACAGATTTTAGGGTAAAAAAAAGGGGGGGGTGGTATTAAGAGACAATGGTGGACATTTTATAATGATAAAGGGGACAATACAATAAGAAGACATGACACAATATTTATGCCCCAACCAGGAAGCACCAAAACTTACAAAGCAACTAATAGATCTAAAAGGAGAAAGTGACAAAAACACAATTATTTTAGGAAACCTAAACACCCTCTTGACTGCCATGCACAGATCATCCACACAGAAAATAAATAAGGAAATATCATCTTTAAATAATACATTACAGCAATTGGACATAATTGACCTTTACAGAACATTTCATCCTACAAAACATGACTGTATATTATTTTCTAGTACACATGGAACAGACTCAAAACTAGATGATAGGCTGGGACACAAAACTAGCCTCAACAAATTTAAGAAGAAGAAATCATGCCAAGTGTTTTCTATGACCATAGAGCTTTGAAATTGGAGGTCAACTGCAAAAAGAAAGCAGGAGAAACCACATATACATGGAGATTAAACAACATGTTATTAAAAAATAACTAGATCAAAGAAGAAATAAAAGAGATTAAAATATATAGAAACTGACTATGAAAACACAACATATCAAAATTATTGGGACTTTTGTAATTATAGTTTTATTAATTGTTAAATTCATTGGGGTAACATTGGTTGGTAAAAATTCCATAGGCCCAAGGTGTACAATTCTATATTACATCATCTATGTATTGCATGTGTGCTCACCACCCAGAGTCAGTTCTCATTCTACCACCATATATTTGATGTTTTCTCCCTCTTTCCCCTTCCTCTCAGGTAACCACTAAACTATTGACTGTGTCCATGATTTTTAGTTTTGTTTTGTTACTTTCAGTTTTATTTTTCACATAGAAGTGAATTCATGTGTTTCTTAATTTTTTCAGTCTTGTTTTGCTTAATATGATAATCTCAAGGTTCATCCATGTTGTCACATATAGCAGTATTTCATTTTTTCTCATCCCTGAGTAATATTACATTGTGTAAATGTACCACAACTTCTTTATCCAGTCATCTATCAGACATTTTGGTTGTTTCTACAACTTGGCCACCATGAACAGTGATACAATAAACATTGGGGTACACATATCTTTGCAAACTAAAGTTTTTGAGTTTTGGGTGTATACCCTGAAGAGCGATTGCTGGGTCATATGGTAATTCTAATCTTAAGTTTTTGAAGAACCTCCATACTGCTTTCCATAGTGGTTGTACCAATTTATGTTCCCAGCAACAGGGTATGATGAGGGTTCCTGTTTCCCACAAAAAAAAATTTTTAATTTTTAATAGCATCAAAAATCTCACATACCTGACAATAAATTGAACACATGATATATAAATTGTCTACACAGAACACTTCAACTGCTAGTGAGAGAAATATGTAGAAGAAACCATGATTATTGATTGGAAGACAACATTATAAAAATGTCATTTATTTTTCAAATTGATCCATAGATTCGACTCAATCCCAATTTTTGTGAAAATTGACAAGTTGATTTTAAACTTATATGGAAATACAAAATCCCCCAAATACTCATGGATGATCTTGAAGAGTAAAAATACATCTTGAGTGCTTACACTACCAGATATCAAAAACTACTGTAAAAGAGACAGTATGGTATTGGCAGAAGGATAGATAAATAAACCAATGGAATAAGAAAGGTTCCATAAGCAAACTCAATCATACATCTTCAGTAACTTAAATTCTGACAAATTTGCCAAGGCAATGTTGTATTGAGTAAAATATGACTAATATATAGTACTGGGATATATATATGAATATTGACTCCCAACTCCACCATACACAAAAATTATTATTAGGTGGATTGTTCACATAAATTTATAGATTTAAGTGTAAGAGTCCTGTAACCACCACAGTAAAATATTTTCACAACTCTGGGGTAGGCAAATGTTTTTTTTAATTAGAAACACTTGGTCATAAAAAGACACTATAGCTACATATCAACAATTATCTTCAATTTAAATGGATTAAAAGTTTCAATCAAAGGACATGGAGAGTATTGCACTGAGTGTAGTGTCAAACAGAGGAAGACAGATGCAAGTTGACTTTGTTTATAAGTGAAATCCAAAGAAAAAACAAGCAGAACACATACAGAAAACATGTGGAAGGAGGGTTGGGAGAGGGAGTGAAATAAGGGGAAGGGGTTGAGACGTTCAGTTCGGTGGTTACAAAGTAATAGTTATGGGAATGTAGAGTAAAACATGGAAATATAGTGAATAATCTTACAATAACTATGGGTGGCATCATATGGGTACTAGATTTGTTGGGGATGATGGGAGGAAGGAGGGAGAGGTGGGTGAAAAGGAGGAAAAATCAAGAAGCATAAATTCATAGTCACAAAATAGTCATAGGGAGATAAAGTACAGCATTGGTCATACAGTCCATAACATTTTAATAACTAAAATGGTCAGATGAGAACCAGATATATCAGAATAAGGATTTTATAAGTTATATAAATGTATAATAACCACTATGCTGTACACCTGAAACTAATGTAATACTGTATGTCAAATGTAACTTAAAATAAAAAGAAATGAGAATAAAGAAATTAAAAGGCAAGCCACAGCATAAGAGAAGCTATTTTCAATGCATATACTAGACAATAGTTCTATACACACAATATAAGAAGAATTCCCACAAATTAATAAGAAAGAGGGAGAATATCCATCTTTAAAATGTGGGCATAAAACATTAATGGGGAAGAGGAGCAACACACACATACACACACACACACACTGTATTTTTTTTTGAAAAGTTGCACAAAATCATTGGTCATCAGGTAAATGCAAATTCAAAACAATTAGATACCAACCTCTATGCATCAAAATAACTAAAATGAAAAAACAGACAATATTAAATGTTGGTGAGTATATGGAGTAAATGAAACACTCTAAGAAGAGAGTGTAAATTAGTGTTGACATACTGGAAATTTTTGACAGTATCTACTCTATAATGCTACAGTTTTGCTCCTCAGATTACTCAACCTAAAGATGTATTTATTTTCAGCAAAAGACTTACACAAATATGTTCATTGCAGCACTGTTCATAAAAGCTCCAAACTGAAAACTATTCCAGTGTCTATCAACAGTAGAACGGACATTATACAGCAAAGAAAAGGAACCAACTGTTACAACATGCAACAATCTGACTGGATCTCCCAGACATAACGTTGAACAAAAGAAGCATACACAAAGTAAGTGCATGCTGTATCATTTCATTTATATAAATTTCAAAGAGAAGTTTTTGTAATAGAAGTAAAGAAAGTTGTTCACTTTAGGGAGGGGCAGGTAGTGACTGTGAGGAAGAACAGGGGAGGCATCTGCTGTGTTGGTAGTATTCTATTTCCTAATTTAGATGTGGTTACACAGTGTGATTTAAAAATTGATTGAGCTTTAATATATATATATTATATATATTAATATATATATACATATATAATATATATGTGTGTGTGTGTGTGTATATATATATATATATATTATAGTTTAAGTGAAAATAAAAGACAAATAAACATATGTGAAGGTATTCAGTTAGCCAAGATTAAGATAGGCATAGATAGATGATAGGTGATAGATTGATGGTAGATATGGAAACAGATACACAAATTATTTCTATATTATGCTTGGTTTTTACTAAATAGAAAATGAGGCATTGTCAGTTATAGTGTTTATGTTGTCCATAAGATAAAATTTTACCAATTTTGGGGGAGAAGTATAAGTGTTCTTGAAATTAAAAGTAGATGGAAATATCTTCTGGTGATCCTCATAAAAAATACAGTGATAAAGGCAATTAGCAGCTTCCCCAATAATTTATATTTTGTTTCCTTTCAGTAGACAGTTTTTCTGTCAATTTTCCAGAGAAATAAATAAAATTACACCAAAGAACAGATAAAAACCAATTCTATGAGAATCAGGCAAGTTGGTTTCTTCCTCCTTCTTGCTTTTTTTCACTTGCTGTATCTATGATACCATTTATCTCACTCAATTGTATCTTTCTTACAATCAAGACAGTGTCTTGTGCATAGCTATAAACAATAAAAGTTTTTTGACTGAGTAAATAAATGAATAAATAGCACCCCCCAAAAAAGGGTGAAGAAGAAATAGCAACAACAAAAACTGTGGTTCACAATTTAGCAATAGGCAAAAATCTAAGACATGCAGTTTTAAACTAAGACAGGTATTATTGATAAAGACAAATATAAATGACCTACAATGACATTAAACTCATAGAGATTAAATGCCATGTATTAATCCCATGCAGAAGCCAGTAATATAACTTTACAATACTCTTATATATTTATCCTTTTAAAAGTTTTTTATTCTACCCTGAAAATAGCTATTTAACAGATCAGTATAAAAATACAAGATACTATTATATGTTATGCCACAATTAGAAGAAATTAAGGAAGAAACTGTTCGTTTAAGCTGTTATTGCTTAATTTCAGATTTTGTTCTGCACTTATTTTTTTCTGCTGGAGCGTTTATTTCAATTCTTTACTCTTTACCACATTTTAGCCAAGTCATTGGCACAGTTGGCAGCTGGCAGAGCTTTCTTGTAGCTAAAATTGCATTTGTCACTTTGGCATCAATGTGTCCTGTCTCTTAAGATTGGTGTAGTCTTGTCTCTAAGTGAAATATCTGTCTTAAATTTCTCTGCTGAGTAAGATTTATGAAAAAGAGCATTTGAACCACTCATTTCACTCTAATTCAATCATCATTCTGACACTAAAATGTCTCAGAATATTTTCTTTATTGCAAAATAAATATTCTTTTCCTTTTGCTCTTCAACCAGCCTCCCTTGCCTTTTGCCTATAAAATAGGCAACATAAGACAGAGAGAGTACCAGTTTCTCTTCTGGCAAGCATCTTCCCATAGTATATCAAGAACACTACATTCATAGCTGATGAATGATCTTTCCCTCCCTTCTTATTCTTTACCTTTTACTTAAGCATTGGATTAAAGTCTCAATGCTCTTAAGGATAATATATTTAGTTCAAGATCTTGCAAATAGTAATTAGTAGTCAAACGTTTAGCTAATTACTTGTATACAGAGGAGTGGTCAAAATACACAGACTTTATGGGGCAAGACGAATACAAATGTATAGTTAACAAATAAGAGAAATGTCATATATTGTTATTTAATTTTTCCTCATTTCCAATACCAGGAACAGTTCCTCAAGGATGGAAGAAATTGCCTTAGAAATAAAAATTAAAAACAAATACTCCTTCCTATTCTTTTATTACACCATTTTCTAATGCCTAAATCACAACTTGAATTCTGTGCTTTCCAATGGTGACTAGAGTGGCTTATTAAAAGATACTTTGGTATATATAAAGAGAATGTACCCACTAAAATTTTTTTTTCTTTTTTTTTTAATATTATTATATTTTATTGTTAAATTTAATGGGGTGACATTGGTTGGTAACAATTAGATAGTTTCCTGATGTACAACTCCACATCACATCACCTATGCATCGCATTATGTGCCCAGCTCCCAGAATCAGGTCCCCCTCCACCACCATATATCTGGTGCCCAATCCCCCCTCCCCCCATGACTCTCCCTCCCCCCTCCCCCTCCTCTCCAGGTAAACACCAAACCATTGAGTGTGTCCATAATGCTGGTGCCCTCTTTCACCTCCCTTCCCTCTCTCCCTCCCACCTCCTCCCCTTCCCTCAAGCAATCACCAAGTTATTGAGTGTGTCCATAGGTCTCTGTGCCTTTGTAACTTTTCAGTTTTATATTCCAACTATAAGTGAGGTCATATTTTTCTGGATTCTTTCAGTCTGACTTACTTTGCTTAATAAGATCGTCTCTAGGTCCATCATGTTGCCAGAAATGACTATATTTCATCATTTCTTATCGCTGAGTAGTATTCCATTGTGTAAATGTACCACATCTTCTTTATCCAGTCATCTATTGAAGGGCATTTTGGTTGTTTCCATGTTCTGGCCACTGTGAACAGTGCTGCGATGAACATGAGGGTACAAACATCTTCAAAGATTAAGGTCTTCGGGTTTTTTGGGTAGATGCCCAGTAGAGGGATGGCTGGGTCATATGGTAATTCCATTCGTAATT
Organism: Craseonycteris thonglongyai; assembly: GCA_004027555.1. Taxonomy (NCBI): domain Eukaryota; kingdom Metazoa; phylum Chordata; class Mammalia; order Chiroptera; family Craseonycteridae; genus Craseonycteris; species Craseonycteris thonglongyai. The sequence goes on from PVKE010039234.1 coordinate 14,909, forward strand.
TTTTGAGGAATCTCCATACAGCCTTCCATAGAGGTTGTACCAGTTTACATTCCCACCAGCAGTGTATGAGGGTTCCTTTTTGTCCACAGCCTCTCCAGCACTTGTTATCCCTTGTCTTGTTGATGATAGCCATTCTAACAGGTGTAAGATGGTATCTCATTGTGGTTTTTATTTGCATCTCCCTAATTGCTA
>PVKE010039235.1:0-15100 GCA_004027555.1 Craseonycteris thonglongyai
GTAAAGTATGAATACTGTTTACATATTTAAAACATTCTTGTACCCGCATACACGAACATTCCTAGGGGCAAATCCTACTTCGCGGTTTTTCAGCTTTTGCGGAAGGTTCTGGTCCCCATTAACTGCGAAAAACGAGGGATCACTGTATATCATTAGTTGTAACATAGTTGCATTCCACACGGGTGAATATGGGGCTGCGCGGAATGGGAACTGAACTGGGAGTCTCCTGCATGGGAGGTGAGAACTCTTGCCACCATCCTGGTGGTTACCAGCTGCACTGCACAGTTCAGCATACAGGTTTGCATGGGCAGGGGCTGGGATTTAATCCCCAGATCTCGTAGTTGCTAGGCAAGCAATCAACCTGCTGAGCTGTCCCAGCATGCCCTACATATTTGTCATAACTGGATTTTATAGACATGCTATACATTCTAGTGTAATGAGATCTTGCAACTCTTTAAAATATTGCTATTCAATAGAAATATAATTGGAGTCATATGCATTTAAAAATTTTTAGTAGCCACATTAAGAAAAAGAAACAGGTGAAACTAATTTTAATAGTACATATATTTTTAATATGTATCTCCAAAATATTACTGTTTTAACAAGTAATCAATATAAAATAAATAATAACACAGTTTGGGGTATAAAAAATATTTGAAATTCAGTGTGTATTTTATACATGCAGCACATTGCAATTTATACTAGCCACATTTCAAGGGTTTCGTAACTGCATGTGGCTGATGGCTACTCTGTTATAAAGCTTAATTCTAGAATGTATGTCTTTCTCGTTCATTGATGTCCTAGGTCATCCCACCTATGGTGTTCCAACCATTCGGTCTGATATTCCAGCCCCCCGAATTCGCCGCATCAGTGACAGAAATAATTATGGTGAAGAAGGCAGTGCCTATTCATTACTGCATCCTACCATCTTTAGTCAGAAAGGAGTGTTTGAAAGAGACTTCTTCAAGAGCAGATCAAAAACAGAGGTAAAACGTATTATTTCAAAAGGGTTGAAAGAAATGTCAACTTTACATAAACACAAACATAGGGATGTTTATTTATAAACAACTACTTAATTTTAGACATTTTAAAACTTGAGCTTTTTTAAAATTAACTTTAAATTTTTATTGTTAAATTTATTGGGGTGACATTGGTTAATAAAAATCACATAGGTTGTAGGTGTACAATTCTATAGTACTTTGCCTATGTGTTACAATATGTGTTCACCACCCAGAGTCAGGTTTTTCCCATCACCATATATTTAGCTCCCCCTCCCTCGGCCCCCACTACCTTCCCCCACTTACCCTTAGGCAACCACTAAACTATTGACTGTGTCTATGAGGTTTTGTTTCTTTGTTGCTTTCATAAAACTTAAACCTTTATGTTAGTCATCAAAAGTCATCAGAATCCCCAAATACAGAGTTCTTGAGGATAATTTTTAATTTGATTGTAACATTTAGGGACAATTCTTGAAGTAGAATTTACTATGTGATAGGAAGCATTACTTTATGTCATATACTGGAGGAACCCCCAAAAACCTGGAATTATCTTCTGGAGGGTGGGCCCCTTGTAGAACAGGCGTCCCCCACTAGGTGAGTGTTCTAGGAACCCATCTGCACCAGGGTGTTGTGAGAAGCTGCATTTGTAAAAGGCATCAAAATTGACATGTTCAAAAACTGTTTTGAGCAGTGGAAAAAGTGTCTCTATGGGTGTATTGCATCAAAATTAGGAGTACTTTGAAGGTGACTGAAGCAAGCATGTAAGAATAAATACACAATTTTTTAATAAAGAAATTCCAGTTTTTTTTCTGGGTCCCCCCCTTGTATTCACTGTGAACGCCGTATAAAATAAAAAATGCTTTTCTAAGACACTCAACACTATTCTTAGTTGAGAAGAAACAAAATGGATCAGTGCCTTCTTTGTGTAGGTATCTTCATGGCCTTGCGTCTTCAGAATCAAGGAGTAAGCATGAGTAGGGCCACTCTGCCACCCTCCTTATGCACTGCTTTCTTTCACATGTCTCAGATTACCTGTAACAAGTGCTGATTAAAAATATCCTATACTGTGTGTCGGCCCATGTATCTTGGCGTGTTTTCTTTTCCCTCAGAAAACATGGTCCTCATATCGCAGGTGTGTTATAAAGCAGGTGCAACCAGTTGGCGTCTGCTGTGCTGAGGGCCCAGGGTTAAGAGCAGTGCTTGTTCAGACCAATCTACTAGATCTGTATTTGTGATCTAGGGAGAAACTGCTTCTGCAGAACTTTCATATCAGCAGCTAGAAATGTGAATAGACTAGACCGACCAGGTGTACCATTTAAAATGGACAGAAAACCACGGCACTGTCCCGTTTCAAATGGTACATAGGGTCGGCCTCTCACTGGGCTATTTCAAAGTATATCAGTAGGCTGACCCTACTGTGCTGTTTGAAATGGAGCCATACACATGTTTTCTGTTCATTTCAAATGGGATGCCTGGTCACCCTGGAATAGACACGTGCTTTCTGGTTGATGGCTTGAAAAATTACGAATAACAAACTTAATTTATAACAGATTCCTTCCAATGACTCATTCTGCTGAGGTGGGGAAGAGAGGAAGCAAGAAACTCAGGATGGGGCCTGCTGGCTGGTCCCAAAGAAGGAATCCAGGATTCCCCTAGGGCCTAGGGCAGGGGTGTCAAACTGGCGGCCCACAGTCTGCATGCGGCCCCCAAGGTAATTTTTTGTGGCCCATAATGCTCTGAAATAAAATGAAAATAGAAAAAATTGTTATGAAGAAAATAGCGCTTAGGGGAGATCGAGGCAATACCATACACACAATTTCCTCATTAACCCTTTAACTACTGAAGATGAGTATACACGTGGCCCAGTGCCTTTCCTGGGGGCCTGTGGGCGTGTATGAACGCGCTGACTCAGTTCCAGCGACGTTTGTAAATGTGATGTGGCCTGCGTGAATCTTGCCTGTTGCACCAAATGGCCCGTGTTTTAATTGAGTTTGACTCCCCTGCCCTAGGGGGTCAGAGAAGAGACACTCCTTGATAGTGTTTTCACTTCCCTCAGTCTTTCCAAAGGGCCTGGGAAATAGAAGTTCAGGGCTGCCCGCTGCCCTGCAATGACCCGACCCCATAAAAATCTCCTGCTTATTTCATGATACCTAAAATTCTTTTATTAGGAAGCCATCCTTCATCTCACATTCTATATAGATTAAAAAATAAGAACCCAAAAGCCTGATTGGAATAACAATGTTAACTTGAGAATAGGTATGGGTTTCTGTAGAAGAATTATATTAGCTAATCAATACACTATGGTGGAATGTGGAACTGGGGGAGGAATCTTCCTGAGGAGGGGGAAAGGAAGCAGAGGAGGAGCCCTGGGATGCACAAGATGGCTGGACCGCTTCATGAGTTCCCTCTGTAGGGACATTCTTTCCCTGCCACTGGGTGGGGAAAAATAGCAGCTATGCACAGGGACATTAGGTGCTTTTGCTGTAGTGCTGCAGCTGCTGGCAGCCCTGTTCTTCTGAATTTCAAGTGTATTTACTTATACTACTTTCCCACATGGGCACGTTTCTAGGGGATCTTTTAATTGTTAAGAAGAATCTTAACAATAGATGTATTCTGCAACTACCGTATTCTATTTCTTTGGCTTTCCTATTCACTGTCCAACCTTTCTTTCATTTCCTCTTCTCTTTTTTTTCTATATGCTTCATAGTAAATGTTTTTCCTCTTTTATATTTAGTTTCATTAGAAAAAAAACAACCCTTATTTCCTTTCTTCATTCTAATTTTTTTTTTTCACTCCTTGTTCTTATCTTTCCTTCCTTATACTTTCCCTGGGACATAAGAAGCATGTTTTCCCACTTCTCTCATCTCTCTCAATAATTATCGCTGCAGAGAGATTATTAATAACCAAAGTTTACTTTTTTTCAATATGCTCAGATTTTAGTGTGCTCAGTTGTTTGTCATGAACAATCTCTGTGGCAGTTACACACCAACAACTGTAGTTAACAGCTTATAACAGGCTGGTTAGAGACATTTTAGAAATGTTCCTATTTTAAAGAAGAGAAACTAATATTTAAGGGGCTTACATTATATTCATAGGTCATAATGATAAGAAATAACTGAATTGGAACTCAAATGCAGCAAGTATTATCTCTTTAACTCTTTCTTCTTGAATTTGTTGCCTCCCTTTAAAATAACCAGAAATACAGAGCTGAAAATAATCTTATTTATTGGCTAGTATAGTTGAACACCCTCATATTCATGTTAACAAAATTATTTCTGAAGTGAAAGTACTGGAATTTTGATATTTGCTCAGTATATGTAATAAGCACACACACATACACACAAAAAAATATACCACCCACACAGACACCTTTTTTGGGGATAAATACCCATAGTCTTAGACGTTCTAAACATATTTTAAACATACAAACTTACAAACCTATAAATCTTGGTCTTATTTTTAATGTTCTTCTTCTAGATTGCAGAGATATTATGTAACATTGGTGTCAAGCTTTCTGATGAAGAATTTGAATATGTATGGAATCTTGCATCAAAAAAACATCACAGAGGAGAAGTTTGTGTTGAAAACATCAGGAATGTTCTAGATGAGTTACACCATGCAGACCGGACCAAGTGTAAAACAACCATGTGATATTTTTGGAGTTCATTCATTTAAATAAAAAAATTGTTAAATCTCTGTTTATCTAAAATGTTCAGTCCATTCTGGTTTTAGCTATTACAAGTCAGCAATCACTGTGGTAGGACTCATATGCCTGTATATGTTGTTAATAAATTAAATTTTAGATTTAAAATTTTATTTTATTGATTTTTATAAAGCACCAAAGAACTTTTTTTACCTTGTATTTGACAGAGAGAGAGAGAGAGAGAGAGAGAGACACACACACACAGAGTGACAGAGAGACAGAGAGAAGGGGGAGGGCCCAGAGCAGTCTCCATAGTTGGATGTCATCAGTTTTCAACAGTTTCATCTTACACAAGTAGGTGTGGGGCTGCGCAGGGCAGGAACTGGGCCAAGGACCTCTCACATGGGTGCACACCTCAGTTCAGCATATGGGTCTGCGTGGGCCAGGGCTGGGATTCAATCCTCAGACCCCAGGACTGCAAAGCGAGCACTCAACACACTGAGCCATCCCGGCATTCCAAGCACCAAAGAACTTGACAAATACTTGGAGAGTTAACTTTTAACCTTACCGAGGTCATAGTTTGGAGTGATATCAGAAGTTTGTAATGTTTAGGATGCCTAAGAAGTCCATGCGTTTTAATTGGTTGTCTGAAATTCAAAGTCTGGTTTGTGATGTTAGGTTCACAAAATTTTGCCTTCCACATTTTGTTCATTTTCTCTTTAGGTATTGCCATGACAACTTAAGTAAGTTAGTGGGCATTTAGTCTCTATGAGCATCTGAAGGAAAACAAACAAATAAAAGCTATCACAAGGAGCAGCATTTAGAGAGCAAACAATTGATTTCCAACAATGACATGAAGTTCATTCATTTTTAATTTCTTTTTGCAGATAGAAAAGCGTATTGTACTTGAAGAATCTGAAGACGCAGCTGACCCACCATCAGATGTAGCTTTGTAGAGTTGTTAGCAGCAAATTGTACAGAATTCTCCCTTCCCTCATGCCTTGGCTTTTTGATATACAAATATGATGCCTGGCCTGGATGAAGGAGGGATGGCGAGGGTCTGTGATCTCAGCACAGTGATGTTTTTCTATAGCTCAGAATACCAGTGTGGGTTAAATTCACAACTGAATCTCTATCAGTAGTATAACTTGATTGATTGAATTATAAATAATATGTACTCTATCAGTATTTGTCTGTGATAGCTCTTGATAGATATTTTGTGTTGTCTGTTAGTATGAGAAATTACTGTTTAACTTAGATATTGTGGTTGTATTGTAGTTTACCATTACTTTACAAAAAAGAGAGACCTAAGTTTTTAAAAGTTGCTTTACCCAATCTCTAGAAAAAATAATTTTATAACACATTTATCATATAGGTAATATATATTTATGTTAAAAATTTAACTTCATTTTGAAATAATTTCAGACTTACAAAAGATTTGAAAAGTTAGTACAGGTAATTATACAGTAGTGTGCTGGAGCCTTAACGGTTCACTCAACTCAATCGTGAATGCTTCTTTCCATTACTACATTCAGTGAACCCACCTGGGGAGTTTGAAACAAACTATAGTGGGAGTACTAACATTAAGGAAACAAACGCTACATATCAGGGATTCCTCTCCTGACCCCGCCTCCCCAAAAGAGCCAGTTGTTAATCATTTATGTCTATATCCATCTGTCTATCATTTTTATCTATATATCATTATCTATCTATCTATCTATCTATCTATCTATCTATCTAGCTAGCTATCATCTATCTATCTATCATCTACCTACCTACCTATTTACCTGTTATCCATCAATTCATTGACAAAGACTCTTGACCAAACTTTAATTAGACTCCTTTGAGCCCTTTTCTCAACTAGGACATGACTTTGGGCTTCTGTGTCCATCCTTACTGAGCCTGCATTGCTCAGTTTTAGCAAAAATACTCCTAAGTCTAGAGAGAATTCTCCCTTCTTATCTGACTACCCTCCATATCTGATCAAATCCTTCATCCCTCATCTTTGATGTATAAAAGCTTGGCTTGCCTTTAGCAAGAACTCTTGTGAAGTCAGTGTAGTAAGAATTTCCCCAACCTTTAATGTCTCCTTTAATTTTCCATACACTGACTTCCCCTAACCTGATCCTTGGCTATAAATCCCCACTTTACCTTATATTCAGAATTAAGTACAGTTCTATAGCCAGGCCTCATCTTTCCTCCTATTCAAGAACTATTCTTGGGGAAGCTGGGATGGCTCAGTGGGTTAAGCTCTTGCTTTGCAGCCCTGGAGACCGAGGATCGAATCCCGGGCCTGGCCCAGGCAGACCCATATGCTGAACTGGGGTGTGCCCCCAGTTCAGTTCTTGCCGGGGCCTATGCAGGAGGCTCCCAGCCCAGTTCCTGCCCTGCGCAGCCCTGCGCCCACCTGTGGAGTAGAATTATATAGGAAACTAATGCTGTCAACTATGGAGACAGCTCTGGGCCCTCCCCCTTCTCTCTGTCTCTCCGTCTCTGTCAAAAAAACAAACAAAAAAAAGACTCTTCTTCTTCTTCTTCTTTTTTTTTTTTTTAAAGATTTATTATTTGAGAGAAGGTGAGAGAGAGGGAGAAAGAGAAGGGCGAGGGTCCAGAGCAGTCTCCATAGTTGTACATTAGTTGTGACACAATTTCATTTCACATAGGTGGATATGAGGTGATGCAGGGCAGGAACTGAACTGGGGTCTCCAGCGTATGAGGTGAGAATCTTTGCCATCATCTTGGCAGTTACCATTTGCATTGCAGTTCAGCACATGGGTTTTCACAGGCTGGGACCAGGATTTGATCCCTGGACCTCGTAGTTGCAAGGTAAATGCTCAACCTACTGAGCATCCTGGCAGGGTATAGAACTATTCTTGAATAAATTCTGTTTTACCACTTTATATTGTCCAGCTCTGTTTTCTTTAACTCCATCCATTCATCCATCCATCTATCCACCCATCCACCCATCTACCCATTCATCCACCCACCCATCCATCCATGCACGCTTTACTTCTAAATACTTCTGTGTGTAATTCCTAAAAACAAGAACATTCCATTACCAACCATAGTGAAGTTTTTTAAAATCAGAAAATTATCACTGTGATGGCAGGTATCATTAATCTACAGACCTTATTCAAATTTTTCCAGGAATCCTTTGTCATACTTATACCCTTTATAGCGAACCACTGTTTTTCTTGGTCTAGGTTGGATCTAATCTACAATTGCATGCTACATTAAGTTGTCATGTCTCTTTAGTTTCCAGTAATCTGAAACAATTCTTCTGTCTTTAAGCTTCTTGATCCTTGAAGTTATTCAATCTCTAGGGAATGAATTGAATGTAGACATGACATAACAACCTATTGTCAATATTCTCTTATGAGTGGACCCCTTTAGTTCTGTGTCCAAGAGCCATTTCCATTGGTTCCTGCTCTGGAATGGATTAGGATTAAGAAACCTACTTTCTGTGAAGATGTCTTTCTCCTATGAATTAAATCACCTAGACTCAAAGTGGAGCATGTGATGGGGGTGATCTTTGATCCCCATGAATCCAAATTAAGCTGACTGATGGTTTGCTCCCTTGAATGTGGGATGGCTTTGGGGCAATGAAGCTAGTGATACCTATCTGGGTAAGTCCTACTTAGAAGCTAGAGCCTCACAACTAAGCTCTGTAGCGTAAAAGCACTAGAATTGACTTACGGTTTAAACATTTCATCTCCTAATATCCAAAAGGGTTTATTTACATGGAAAGACTCTTTTCTAGAATTGAATCCTTGTTTAGCTGCTTGTTACTGGGCCTTGGCAATCTGCTGTCAGCCAAGGTCACTGCCACTTACAAGTACATAGTGTGTTCTAACTGAAATGTACATCAAATTGCAGCAGGCTGTATGTACCCTGAGGCTACCTCTCTGCCTATTATAGGCCTGCTGGCTGGTGTTGGTTTGCCAGATGTCTGGCTGAGAATATCTCCACAGCCTGTGGTATCACCAAGGCCCCCTTGTGGCTTGATAAAAGTTGTCTTTCCTAACATCTGTGGACGTTGGAGATTTTCCAGTTTATCTTCAGTTCAGGCCACATCTCCTGTTTGCTTGATGTCATTTTCATACACAGGCCTGTCACTAAAGAAGCAGACTTTAATCTGTGAACTGCAAGGGTCAGGAAGCTTACACTGCCGTATACAGCAGCTTTCCCTGGCCGGGGCCCAGCAAAATGCAGATGGCCCAACTGTAAAACCAGCTGCGTTTTACCCCTTAGACTCCTGAGATCAAACAGTTGTTTGGCTGTCCATGGTGCTCAGGATGCTGTAAGGTACATTATTTTCTTTTTATGTAGAATAGGAACATCTTGTGATTTACGTTTCTTTGGCTATATTAATAAAGTATGAAAAATCATAATCTCAAGTTTCCTTCCTTCAATGATTTCTAAATCATCGTTTAGATTCTTTCTGCTCTTTGCTACAATGACATTCTTTGCCCCAAATTGCATCAGATATACAGTGCTAATTTCTTGAGTCTCATTCGCAGGTATCATAGTCCCTAGCTTGACAGTCTTCAGGCCCTCCTGCTCCACTAAATCTGACAGTGAAGTGGTATAAATCTTAGCAATCTTGGTTCACCAATCAGACCCTTCCTGAGAAGCAAACTGGGAACATTAGACATGAATACAAAACTCTGTCATTTGCTAGATTTGTGACCTTGAGAAAGAAAGTGAAACTTAAAAAACTGTGGCTTTCTTATTTACCAAATGAAAATAATAGTAGCTTTCTTATCAACATGTAAGGTGGTTTCAATGGTTATGGAGATAATGGATATGTGAGCACTGATTTAGCTCAGTAAATATTAATCAAAAGGCCTAGTTCAGGTCATAGTTCGTCCTACCCACTGATAGGTACCATTTTATTCTCTGTCTATCAGTGTAATAATTATGTTGATTTTTCCTTGGTTTTGCCATCATCCCCATGATTCTTATTTTTCTTAATTATGTGACAATTGTTGATTTGGCAGATTTGACAATTCCCACTGGCTCACTGTTCTGGGTAATTCAGAATACCTGTCATGGCATGTCTATCACTTGTCTATGCTTTGAGAAGAGCTCCTCATTCTATTTTTTTAATGAAAAAATTGTATATTTAGAATTAGCCAGCTGGACTAAATTTAGATGATCTCGACTTTGTTGGCAACATTCAATGCATCCTAGTCGGAAGCCAGTTGAATGTATGCCTTCTTCTCTCCATCAGGCATGATCAAGGTGTTTGACCTTGGCCACGTCGATGTCAAAGCTTCTTCATAGCCTGTTTGGTGCTTGTTGACCTTGACATCCACAGTGAACACAGGCATATTGTTGTCTTCTGTCTTCTTCATGGCTGACTCTGTAGGCAGGAGACCTTGAGGATGGCTTAATGGTCAAGCATGTTTTTCCCGGGCGTGTTTTTCTGAGGCCTTTGGTCTTCTTTCAGAGTCTCAGTGTCTTGGGCCTTAGGAAAGTGGGTGATGTGTGGATCTTTTTTTCTTTTTGTGGCTGTGGATGCCTTTCAGCACTGCTTTCTTTGGCTTTGGGAGAGGCAGGGCCTTCCTTTGCTTTCAGCACCATCTTCGTGAAAAGCCCCCCCTTTTTTTTTAAACATGCACACACATAATCTATTGGAATTATCACTGTGATTATGTTGATTCTAACAATCTATTGGAGGAATTGATATTTTTATACTCTTTTGACTTCCAAGCAACAAATATGGTACACCCATATATGTATTTAGCTTTTATCTATCTTAGTAATGTTTTTTAGTTTTTTATGATGAACTATTGTACATCTTCTGACAGTTACTCCTAGGTGTTTGTTGTTTCTGATGTTATGATAAATTATATCAATTTTAAAAATAGGTTTCTTGAGACAGCATTTACATACAGTAAATTCCACACTATTTAATGTGCAATTCTATGAGTATTGACAAGTGCATACAGGATGTATAACCACCTTCACAAACAAATTATAGAATTGTTCTATCACTTCCTAAAACTCCCTTTGTGGCCCTTTGTAGTAAACATCTACTCCCCACTTCAAACCCCTTATAACCACTGATCTGTTTTCTGTCCCTATGCTTTTGCCTTTTTCAAGAAGTCATATAAATGGAATAATGGAGTGTGTAGCTAGACAGCCTTTTGAGACTGACTTTTTTCCTTAATGCTTTAGGATACATCCATGTCATTGCATGAATCAGGAGTACATTTTGTTTTTTTGTAAATTTTTAAAAAAGATTTATTTTATTGTTTTTGACAGAGACAGAGAGAGACAGAGAGAAGGGGGAACCCAAGAGTAGTCTCCATGGTTGTACGTCATCAGTTTTTGACATGGTTCCATTCTGCATAGGTGGGGAGGGCTGCACAGGCCTGGAACTGGGCCTCCCGCATGGGAGGCATGCCCCACGAGCCACGGCTGAACTGGGGGCTTCCCATATTGGAAGCCTGCCTCAGCAAGACTGGGGGCACACCCCAGTTCAGCATATGGGTCTGCATGGGCCGGGATTCGATCCTCTGTTGCAAAGTGAGCACTTAACCCACTGAGCCATCCTGACTTCCCCAAGAATACATTTTTTTTTTTTAATTGATAAATTGTATTTCATACTGTGTGGATGGATATACCACAAATTATTTATCAATTCACCAGTTAAAGAGTTGTTTCCAGGCTATGGCAGTTCAGCAAGGAGCTGCTATGAACTTTTGTGTATCAGTTTTGTGTAAACATAAATTCTCATTTTTTGGGGAAAAATACCTAAAGATCAGATTGCTGAGCTATATGGTAGGTATATGTTTAACTTTATAAGAAACTGAAAATCTGTTTTCCAAAATGATTGTCACCTTGCATTTTCACCATCAATTTATGAAAGTTCTAATGCATCCTGGTATTGTCAAGTTTTTTATTGTGTTTTTTTTTTTTTAATTTTAGCCATTCTAGTAGGTCTGCAGTAATAGCACATTATGGTTATAATTTGCATTTCTGTTTTGAGTAATGATGTTACCTAAGTATCCTTGATGGGCTCATTGACCATGAATATATCTTCTGTTCTAATATGTTGCCTATTTTTTAAATTGACTTGTTTTCTTATTATTGAGTTTTGAGTATTCTGGATATAAGTCCTTTATCAAATATGTGTTTTCCACATGTTTTCTCCTGTCTTTAGCTTGTCCTTTTAAATTTTCTTAACAAAGTCTTTCAAAGAACATAAACTTTTGAAGTCCAATTTGTTAATAATATAGTAAAATTGCCAGCTCTCTTGAATTTGATGATTATAAATTTAAAGTGAAAATTATCACTTGGTACTGTGTTGTTGTTGTTGTTGTTGTTTTTCCCATATGCAACTGTTGGACTTCAGACTTGGAATAAGTGAAGATCTGGATTTATTAATCACTAGGGTTGGAATTTTACCTGGTGAATAAGATGGTGGGAGAAAGGGACACAGAAATTGAATGCATGCAAGGAAGTGATTTTAGTGATGTTCCATGGAAACTAAGATGGGGAAAGAGAAAGTTAAGAGATGAAATGGTAGTGAAAAATGGCAGGGTCAGTGAGTTGAATAATCCCAGTGGGTCAAAGAATTGTAGAAAAAGGAGTACTACACAAAACAAAATGAAACAAAACAAAATAAAACAACTATAACTATAGGAATTGGTAATCAGAGTGCAATGCTTGTGAGATTCTGAAGGTGGTAGAGATGCTGGTAACAATAAGATTTGACAATGTGCCTGAGAGACTAAAGTAAGTGGAGAACAGGATCATTGAAGAAGAGGAATTCAAAAAGTGAGAAGTCTGGTGTTAACTGCTACAAAAGTGTTGATATTATCAAGAAAGATGAAAATAAAAGTAGCAGAGGGAATGACTCTGGTTACATATTCTTTTGAAATCATAAGGAAAGTTATACACTATCATTTCAAAAAAGTGCACATACACATATACTTGAATGTTATGTAATATTCAATCCCTCTTATCTTTACATAGATAGATCTCTAGACCAGGTAAACAAGAATGTAGCTCCATTCTCAAAATGTAAATGTATCCTCAGTTAGGTTTACTGTCTGTCCCTAATGTCCATCTATCAATCTATCCATGTGACTAACCATTGCTTAAGTGAAGTTTGGTTAAATGTCCTTTTGGGTGGAATACTGTTCTCTGAATGGATTGGCTTTCTCATTTCCAACAGTAGGGGGCACCCCAGTATTTTCAAACTTAGCGAAGAGTCTTAAGTCTACAAGGCAAAACAGCAGCAGCCTGCATATTAATACTTTCAGAAAAAAAGGAGAATGTTTAAGTTAGAGAGAGAAGACAGTTTACCACTACACTTTCTGAAATCCGGGATGATCTGTGTAGTTTCTTCTTTTATTATTTAGTGGCAGTAATTAGGCTGGAAAGGAGCATTATTAATAGTAAACTAGAGGGCAGGTTGGTTTGTATTACAAAGTTTCAGCTTCGTGAAATAAGAAACGCAGTGTGAAATATTTCAGTGAGATATAAATAAATATTCAAATACATTACCATGTTCTCAGCTAAATCATGTTTCTATAGTGTTCAGGATAGTCTTGTTAATAGTAAAATATATTAAACCCATAAAAAAAAAACATTTCCCCAGGCAAATAATTTAATATATTTTCTTCACAACATAGCTAACAAACTGAGAAACTTGTTGGAAATATGTGGACCAATAAAAGGTAATTTTATTTTCTATAATAATTACTTATGAAATCTCACTGAGGCTTGACGTGAAGAGATGGGCTAGTTGGAGGTTAACACCCCAATTATAAACCAATAATGAGGATAGACTTAAGGGCATTTCTTCTACTATGAAACATTTACAATAATAACCTTATAAAAATAATGGGATCTATTTAAAGCTCATTTGTTTCCCAGCTAAGTGGCAATTTCCAATCATTCAAAATGCTAATACTTCTTCCTGAAACCCTAGGGATAATCCAATTCATGTGTGTTTGTTAAGAAAAAATCTGGTTAAAATAAGAAGGTGATTCTGTTTTAAAAGGCGAAAGATTTATGCGATCTGAAGAGAAACCAGAGTATTGATTCTGTTTTAATAATATCTGTCCTGCTAGCAATAAGACAGTCTCAGGTGCAAATAAATATATCAACAGATTTTCTTTAAAGCACATGGAGTCTCATATCATTTCCAAATTAGCCAATTAGCATGAAGCTATTGGAAGAGCTAATTAAAAAGTGCATTTAGACTAAAAAATGTTTCCTGAGAGTAATCTGGAGTTTATAGTCCTTATTCCACCTGTAATTACTCTGCTTGATTTCCCACTCTAGATGAAGTGAACACACCTTTGCCCAGGCAGAGGAAAAAGCCTTTTTCTTTCTCTCTTGGCGTGAGCCCATGTATATCAATACCCTGAACTGATCAATACACACATCTTTTTTAAAGAGTTATTTTATTGTTTTTGACAGAAATAGAGTGACAGAGACAGAGAGAGAAAGAGAGAAGGGAGAGGGCCCAGAACAGTCTCCATAGTTGTATGTCATCAGTTTTCAACATGGCTTCATTCCACATAGGTGGGCGGGGGCTGCACAGGACGGGAACTGGGCTGGGGGCCCCAGCATGGGAGGCACACCCCAGTTCAGCATATGGGTTAGCACAGGCTGGAGCCGGGATTTGATCCTCCGGGCTTCAAAGCGAGCGCTTAAGCCAGTGAGCCATCCCGGCTTTCCCACACATCTCTTTAAAAACGCTCTTCCCATCCCAGCTCTCTTAATCTCTTAGAGGGGTGGTTAACTAGAACAGAATTTAGATCAAGACTAAGAATGTCTTTGTCCAGAGACCCAAGCCTGTAGTTTGAATTTATTCCATAAGAAATAGTTCCACAAGTAAAATCTTTAGTGGATTTATCTACATTTGTAGTAGATATATACTAAGTTCTTGAGTTTAAGAGGTAGAAGAATTTTGCTGGGGCATGGTTTGGGAAGATGTGCCAAATAAGCAATTTATATTTGATAGCCACTAAGCTAGTGCCTTTTAAACTTTAATGTGCAAATAAATCACCCACAGATCTTGTTAAAATGCAGATTCTTATTCAGTAGGTCAGGGTGAGGCCTGAGATTCTGTATTTCTAAAGCATCCAGATTATACAGTGCTGCTGGCACACACATCTCAGAGACAAATCTTTAAGGTTTCTGGCAATTCTGTGACTATGCCTTATGAGATCAGCTCTCAGTGAGTCACCTACTTGGGTTATATAGATAGTTTACTATTTACACTCCTGCTCTCTGCGTATGTTCTCTCTCTCTTGGTAATATTCACTTTTTTTTTTATTTATTTATTTATTTATTTATTTTTTTATTGTTAAATTTAATGGGGTGACATTGGTTGGTAACAATCAGACAGTTTCCCAATGGACAACTCCACATCACATCACCCATGCATCGCATTATGTGCCCAGCTCCCAGAATCAGGTCCCCTTCCAACCCG
>PVKE010039237.1:0-15097 GCA_004027555.1 Craseonycteris thonglongyai
AAGGAGATGAAAGATATTTCCTAAGGTGTATTTCATATTGGGCCTTTTACAATTCTCATTACACTAAGAAATCTATTTTTGATTAATCACACCAGCTACAATCGCTAGTCACTCACACCATAGAGATGTAGTACTCAGCTGTTTATCTGCAGTTAATGTATGTATTTGTCACTTATTGCCACTATTAAATTACAAGTTCCTAGAGTTTACCTATGAGTCATACACTGGGCACTCAGGAAATGTGGAAATCATAGCACAGGAAACACCTTTTCCACACAGTTTGGTTGTGTTCTAATAGAGTTCTATGTGCTGAGAAATACAAGTACTGATGATTATTATTTCCAATAATGTCCTGCTGGAAAAGTATGAACTTGCACTTTTAAAATGTGCCATTTTTTTCACTTTTGTAGCAACAAATGCTATTTTACACTTTAACACCATTTTTTGTGCATTGAAACTCTTTGCCAACTTCTCTTAAGTTTATACCCCCCAATGAGATGAAGGATGATACATTGGGAACTAAATTCTTCGTCACTTCTCTGACATATTTTATTTAAAAAAACAAAACAAAACAAAACAAAAACATCTACAACATCCAGCAGTGCCCAATGCAATCATTAAATACAACTGTAATTAAGGTGACATCGGCAGTTTCGGTAATTAGAGTCTTGCTGTAACTGTAAGAGTAAAAATAATGTTCCCTGGTGCTGAGATGGGGCAGCTGTGGCCTCATGCTGACAATGTGCGTTGGCAATTTAACATGACTAATTGTGAGAGCGCTTCTTCACCAGGGATTGTGTTAATCTTCAAAAGTTCTTATCTACAGTCTCCGGGAGCCATGTATTTTCTGTTCGTTCAAGTGCTGCTGTTTCCCCCTGGCTTTCTGACAGCTCCCACGTCCAGTTTCATAGTTCTTCTCAGTTGAAGTCAGTGGAATTCATTCTCGTTGCTGCCTTGATAGGCTGATTGAGAAAGGATTTAGGAACAGGCAGGCAGCAGCATACAGGGCCAATGCTGGGTGGGGCCTGAGAGAGCATCTCATCAAGTCTTCCCTTCCCAGCGGAGTATTCTGCGTGTTAGAATTCTTAAGTATCTTTTTCAAAGGAGTTAAATTATCAGGCCAATGATAGTTCCCAAAATCATCAGAAAAGTGCTTTTATTCCATTATTTGAACTTGTTTAGGGACTGTTCTCTTCAGCTCTATAGCATCCTCTTTATTTCCGCATACATAGTCCTTCCTCTGTCTTTGAGTCCTGAGTGTAATGTCAACAGCCTTATGAAGGACCCATGATCTCAGGTTCCCCCACCCGCTTGATTTCTTTCTTATCCCTTTAATTCTTCTCCTTTGATCTCTTAACTAACTCTCTGTTCTATTCTTACTGCTGCTGCCATGGATGAAGCTGTCTAAACATTTCTTTCTCCTGGAATAACCTCTTGCTTTCCTCTTTCAAACCCGTTCTCCAGATGGCTACGAAGTCAGTCATTCTAACACACCCATATGACATCATATCTCTCCCCTGGCTCACACTGCATTTTGTTTCTACTTTGCTTTCAGGATAGAGACTGATTTCATATCAGGGGCTCTGCCTGATCAGGCCTTTATCTACCTTTCCAGCCTAACATCTCACCATTTGTACATCCATAACCCCGAGTTTTCCATAATAATAAACTCTTTGCAGTTCAGAGTCAGCACTTGAAAATCTCAAGCAACCGACAAAGCCAGTTGCTTGGAGTTCCGGTTAACAGAGGTCTACTGTAATCACTTTTTACTCTGACGCATGCTAGAGCAAAACTGTCAAACAGACATAATGCAAGGCATGGAATTTTAAGCTTTTTAATAACAATATTAAGAAAGTAAAAAGAAAGGTGAAATTAATCAATAATTTAATTTAATTGGTATATACAAATTATTATTTCAGTGTATAGTCAAAATAAAAATAATGGGCAAACATTAATTAATGAGTGATTTTACATAATTTATTTTATATTATGTTTTCCAAATCTAGGATATTGTTAGTTATAGCACATCTCAGTTTGGACACTACGTTTTAATTGGAAATACCTGACCTGTATTAAGATTTACAGTTAAAATTTGTAGTTGAAAAGTAAATTCACATATTCAAGTTGTTTTAATTATGCTTAAAATATTCTGATAACTGAAACTGAGTTATCAGTTTTAAAATTTTAATTTATTAAAAAGATAAAAATAGAAGTGCATGTCCTCAGTGATCCTAGGCACTTTGTATGAGCTCAATCTGTAGCCACATGTGGTTAGTAGATAACATAATAGATGGCAGAGGTCTAGAGAGTAGTTATAAAGTGATGTGGTAGGGAATGGGATGGACGGTTAAGTCATAGTTGATAGAAAAAGCTCCACTTTTATGCTCTCTCCAGTCCCATTTATATTTTAAGTTTCTTAGGACCAGACACTGTGTCTCTTTCACTGCAGCCTCTATAATGTCTTGTATGAAGTGGTAACCTTATAACTGTGACTCTGACTGTAAATATACATATAAAATAAGTATATGTAATAATCAGAATCTAAATAAGATTAATCCCTTGAACTTGGCTGACATGTCTCTAATTATGTGTTACTTTGCAGGTGCTCAGTACAGCAGTTTATTTGTTAAAAGATTCCAATTGCTGGTCCTAGAGAGTTTTGCACAGTGACTTTGAGCAACTATATTCTCATGGTTTTATTTAGTGTGTTCCTCTGTCCTCTGTGTGTCGATATAAACTTCAGTTAGATCTAAAGACTTGATGAGATTTAGGGTCAGTATTTTGGCAAGAGCATCTGTCTCTTTAGTGGAATCACATTGTCTCCAGTTACATGACATCATGGAACAATGTCTCGTTTTTCTTTATGATGTTAAATGAAAAGAGTGAGTTCAGGTGATGTCAGCTTGAACCCTCCATTATAACTCTCTATCACCTTTTACCTCATGCTATACTAGCTATTGCTGAACATTGCCTAGAGCTACTATTTTTATCAAGAGTAAAAACTAGTAACTTTTAATTCAATTATTTCATCTATATTAATAACGAAAGTTTTGTAAGTATTTTTTTAACCTCCTTAGATATTTGATTACATGGAGACAATAAAGGAAAGGCATAATAAATGTTATTATTATTTTTTGCTTTATTTACTCCTTATCAGAATAATACAATGGTTCTCTAGCATCCTTTAAATCAAACTTGTCCAACTCGTGGCCTATGGGCCACATTTGGTCCAGGATAGTTTTGAAAGTGGCCCAGCAAAATCTGTAAACTTTCTTAAAACATTATGAATTGTTTTGGCAATTTTGTTGTTGTTGTTGGTTTGTTGTTTTTAGCTCATCAGCTATCGCTAGTGTTAATGTATTTTATGTGTGGCCCAAGACAGTTATTCTTCCAATGTGGCCCAGGGAAACCAATAGGTTGGACATCCCCGCTCTACATCTAAGAGTTTTCTTTAGTATTATTATAAACACCTGGATTTAACATTTTAATGTGTTTTAATCTATTGACATTATTGTTTTTGCTGCTAGATTTGTCCCATCTTTAAGAGCACATTTAATTTCTTATGCAAAATGCTCCAGACTCATCTTGTACATTTTCTGCCTTAGACCTAGAATCATCTAGTTATTCCAAGTGTCTTTGTTCATTTTTGTGAGAAGTGGTATTTAGATTAAAAAATCTGGGTGCCAAGAGCTCACTGTTTCTAATCTGGTTAATGATTTCTAGGTCTTTTCAATGGAAGATGAGGGCTGTTTGGAAAGTATCCAGCCATGTAATATTAAAAAATAGAGGCATTTATGGCTGGATATTTTTTCCTGGCAGCCCTCATGTATGTATATATGTACATATGTATTTATGAATGCATATATATATACACATACATGTATATATATGCCTGTGTTTTTGTACAGAAAAAATGTGTTACATATTCTTAGTGATATTTTTAATTAAAATTTAGAATTACAGGATCTTCTTTGATTTAATATTTATAAATCTTTTACTATGAAATTTTGATTAATTTCTCATTTTTTATACTACTCTGTGTGTGTGTGTGTGCTTGTTGGTATATATATGATAGTTTCAGGTTAACAGTACGGTATCAGTATTATCACAGACAAAACACTCAACACCATTTAAGATTTCTTGACTTTGCTTTTATCCTGAGCATATCTCCCACTAATCAAATCGCTGTTTTAAATTCATGTAAAGTAAATACTTCCTGGGTTGTTAAGCAATCACTCTGGTAGTTAGGTTTATCAGTTTCACTTTGCCTTGCTTTTTTATTAATTGTTAAATTTATTGGGGTGACATTGGTTGGTTAAAATTACATAGGTTCCACGTGTACAATTTAATATCACATCATCTATCTATTGCATTATGTGCTCACCACCCAGAGTCAGTTTTCTTTCCATTTTTATATATTTGATGCCCCTTCCCTTCTCCACCCTCTCCTCCCCCCTTACCCTCAGTATTGAAGGAGGCTGTGGGACCTGTAACAAAAAGAAAAAAATAAATAGGTATAAACTGGGGCAACAAAAACTTAAAAGGAAAGGAAGTAAAGTTTTATTCCACAGAGAATGGCGATAAGAAGCATCCTTAAGAAAAGGAAACACTGCATATATGAAACTCTCTTTTACATAAACTTCATGGTAACGACTCAAAAAGAATTTAAAACTGAGTCACTTTGCTTTTGACTTTTAGGGATTAAGTTGGAAACAGTTTGATCCCTTCAGATTTGCATTTTAAGCTTTATTAGGTTAAGAACAGAGCAGCTATTGGTATAGAGCTAATTTTGCCCCGCTGTTGAGGTCAAACCCTAAAATTAAACCTTGATATAACTGAGTTAGATATTACTAGATTCTCCTGGAAAGGTGTGGTACAATTTTTCATTCCTAACAACAATGTATGAGAGATTCTCTTTTCTAATCTTTTCACCCAAGCATGTGGTCAATCCCTTTGCAATATAGTAGGTAGTGAATGATATTTTAGAGTATTTTAAATTTCTATTTCTCTTATTATGAGTAAAGTTGTGCATCTTCATATTTAAGAGGAGAACCATTTACATTTGTTTTTCTGTGAACTTCCTGTGTATGACTCTTGCTCATTCTTCTTTTAGCCTAATCTTTGTTTTTACATGCTATTTACATAGTAAGGGTATTAAAACCCTTTGGCCCAACATTAATTGCAAGTATTGTCCTAGCTTTTCCTCTGTCTCTTTATTTGCTTGGGTATTTTTTACCATATAATTTTTTTTACATGATCAAATTTAGTTATCTTTTCTCAAACTGCTTCTTGATTTTGACTCATATTTAAGGAAAGCTTTTCCTAGTCTGAGAATATAGAAGAATTTATCCATGCTTTCTTCTAATCTTTGTATGCTTTCATTTTATCTTTTTTTTGCGTACCACTAAGCAATTATCGCAATACCATTAAAAAATAATTCATCTTTTCTCCACTACTTTGACATGATGCCTTTATCATGTGCTAAATTCTCATATTGGTTATCAACTTTTGCAGTATCCTTTTTTAATTTTGCAGCATCAAAATAAAAGTAAGAACTTTTTAAAGCAGCATTAAAAAGTGTTTTAGTAACCAGTAAGCATTAATCTAGTGATAGTCTCTTCAAACATAGAATTGATTATATTGATAAAGCCTGATTTTTTAATTCATGAAATATGACAAAATAATTTCAGGAAGATTTATGTGATAATCAGGTGAATTAATAATATTCAAATCATTTATTATGAAACAATGTTTATCACTTCATGATTAGGAAGCAATATATTATTATTGAAGGTGGCTTAGTGGAAATCTAGTTCTTCAAATAGCACAGATATATTCGAGCACTACACACACACACACACCTCTTCAGCTTGAAATAAAACATTTTAACGGTTATGATGTATAAAATGTGCTTTTTTGATATTTAGCTTGCTTTTAAAAATCTTTCTCTTTTTTATAGAAAGCTCATTATTGGATCCACTTTGCTAGCTTTGTTAGACAAGTTTAAGCCATAGACTTGTGTAATATGTTGGATTTGAAAAGAACATTCTTGGTGATCAGCCTCCATAAGGTTATAATCTGCTTTTCTTGTGATTGCAGCCTTAGTTTTTCCTCTGACTATTCTAAGGTAATGCAATAAGTAAAATTAAGAGTCCCACATTCACATATTAAAACATAAAATGAGAAACATTTTTTCATAACAACTTGAATTATTCTTAAGTACCCAGTTTTGTGTGTGTGTGTGTGTGTGTGTGTGTGTGTGTGTACGTGTTTGAGTCTGAGGAAATAGGCATCCTTAACTTTATATTGGGAACAAAAATGTCTAGACCCTTCCTAGAGCAAAATTCGCTTACTTGTAGAATGATTTCCATTTACCACTGCCATTTGCCTTACAGTTTCTTTTCAAGTGTCACCATCGCCTTTGGGAAGCTTTCTCTGACCACTGTTCACCCCACATCCAAAATATTCTTATTTATTCCAATTATAAGAGCAATGATCTGGTTTTATTGAAATACTTTCTTTTTGTGCGTTTGACCCCACTTTGGCTGTGCATTCCTTGAATATAGGGATGCTGTTTTAATGGATTGTATGCTTTGGTTCTCGTGTTCTGTTCATAGTGCCTGGCACAGAGGAGACCCACAACAACTTGTTTTGTCGCTTGCTTTTTTGGCTTGTGATGAAGTGTCAAAAAAAATGTGTCAATGACACATAGTACGTTGTTATGATAAGTCCTTTGGCAGCTGCTACACTAGTATTTTTTAAACAAGTAAGTCCTTCATTTCTGTGTTAATTGTTTGCCTTGTTTCTTGGAAGTCCAAGGCTTTGTGGCATTTTGTAATCATGCCACCATGTGCAAAATGTGGATTAGTACTAAAGACCTATTTGGTATATGATAAACTTGAGTGATACTCTAATTGTAATACGCTGTTTCTGAGATCTGTTAACCAGGTCAACCAATAAATGTACTATGAATATTTCAAAATAGTCACAGACAACACGAATTGCATAGTGAATAATTACACAGTGAAAACAATAATCAATATTTGCGTGACTGAAAGCCTGATAGAATATGAAAGGGCACAGCAAGGGGTGTTCAGAAAAGCAGGCGTAAATTGAAAAGACTAATGATTTAAAACATTGCTAACCTGAAATAAGAAGGTAAGAAGCAAATAATAGTAATAATAAGTCATTGAAGTGTATGAAAGTACTCACGTTGATAGTGGTGACTGTCTTTAAAAATATACTGAGATTGTAAAACGTTCTGGGTCACCATTAGACTGCAGAAATAATTATCTGGGTTTATTCTATCTTATGCTTCTCTAAAAATATATTTGAAATTCATGTTGACTTCCTTTTGTATCCTGGTATATTTTCAGTAATCATTGAGCATTTTCTGAAGGAAATGTAATCTAGCATGGTTGGTGGTTTTGTTTTAGAGGCAGGATTTAAAGGAAACAACTCTGCATTTGGCTTTGGCAGGCTGGGTCTGATTCCTTGCCCTTCATCCTCGTATGAAGTCATTCAAGCCTCTTAACTGACTCTGAGCCACTTTGTACCAACCTGTAGAAGGAAAATGAGAGTAACAGTAGAGATCTGTCACAAGGAATTTGAGTGATGACATATGAGAAAGTACTTGGTATCACCCACGGAATCTTAGGCCCAAGTATGATTCATGGTGTGATTTTTATTCACAGGTAGAACTTCCATTATATGGCTATCAGGAGCAAAATCGGTTATTTTCCTTTTGTTTTCTTTTTTGTTTGTTTTTAATATCAAATATATAGAAAAATCCTAAGGAGCAAAATTTTGATTTCTGTTCCTTCCCACTTCCAATTTGAACCCCTAGAAGAAACTAACAATCTGATGTGTGTACTTCCTGAAATTTTCCATAGATGAGAGAGAGGGTGTGTGTATTTATGAAAGTGAAATCACTGGATATTGATTCTTACTGGATACCTATTTAAGATACTACATAACACAATAGGAATAAACCATGAAATCCTAGGCCCATGTATCAATGGAGTTATTTTTCTTTGTAATTTGCCTTTATGTTCTGTTTTTGGAATTGTTAAATCCAAGAAGGAAGGTAGAGGGAGTAGATTAGAACCTTAGTATCAGAGAGCAAAATTTTACAGTTTTACAAACTGTGTTTTTTGAAAGTGTACATTAGGTATTGCAGATTTCTTCACTATCCGTATATAGTTTTAGATCTGAGGTTTGGATTGAAAGAAAAAAATATAGCTGGAGTCAACCATAGCATTCATATTGATTTAAAATAAAAACAGTAAATCTAACTCTCGCATTCCTATTAAAGAGTCAGAATCTTAGGTTATTTAGATTTTTTCTAAATATGTGAAATCTGTACCTTATGATATTATTATATTTAAATGAAGTAGCAAAGTTATTCACTTGTAGCCATTTATACCCCAATTCCTTTTTTGGCAAGTGGTGTAACATATTTCTCTATGGAAGCCATTTATTTACAGACGTATTTCTATCAAACATTTAAGTAACTAAAACAGCTGGTCACAACTCCAGAGAGACAATTGGAAGGAAGCAGTAACCTCTGAAAATGAATGGAGTTTATAAACAGAACTAGTGAGAATGGTAATTTTAATTTTAGAGTAGAAGAACATTTGTATTTGGTAGACCTATTTTTCTATTATATCACAAATTGAAATACAGATTCAGGGTCCTGAATCTTATTTTGCAAAGTATAAACACATTCTTATCCAGAAGGTGATAAAGGACAATGCATCAAAAAACAAAATTCTTCATTTTTCCAAATGCAAACATAGCTCATACTAAGTTAAAGACCTGCCGGTTCTATTTTGTGAACATTGCTGCTGCATATTGCATGTAGGTAACTGGAATTGTGGCTCTTCACCCTAAGATGACTAAAATATAAAAAGATTCTTGGACCAATATGATACGTATTTTTTTTTCTAATTCACATATTATGTATGAGAGAATTAAACGTTAAGATACTACCATTCTTCTAAAGAAAACATTTTAATGGGCTCAAATAAAGTATACAGAAATATAGAATCACAAGATGATGTTGAACATGAAAAATTGCAACTTTATGTTTTCACTCAATTGTATCAATGTAAGTGGTTCTATCATTCTTTGTAAAGTTTTGTGGTCTGACTTTGCTTCAGATGGTATCACAGGAAATTACCAGGGTCTTGGGCTGTTCTGGGATTTTAAAGCCTAGAAGACTTCTAGACATAGTTGTAATGAAATAGTGTAGTTTTCTTAGGATCGCAGTTCATTCTAGTGTAACACGTCAATTAGAGATGACAATAGGAGGTTGCGCAGTCTGCCCTCTAAGAGTGATGCTATCGGAAAGAATTAGTCAGCCCATAAGTGTCTGAGTAGGTGTGAGGTGTAAGCCTTATGAAAACTCTGGAATACTTCATCGGGAAAAAAGAGGAGCTGTGGACTGGGAAGGAGCACAGTGTCTTTACATTAGAAGAGTCGTCACTTGGAAGAGAGAATCGTTTTAACCCAGGAGAACACAAAAGGCCAAAGACCAATGATTAGAAATTATGGAGATGCAAATTCACACCCATACTGGGAAGAATGTTCTAAGAAATCAATACAGTTGTCCATAAATGTAAGTGCTCTTGGGAGAAAAACAGCCTTTCTCTGTATACCTCATGCTTTAGCCCTAAAGAAAGGGTAATAGTCATTGATATTGGTTTAAGGCCTTTGACCATTGATGAGTTATTATGAGCAAGGGAGCTTGTTTCCCATGAACAGAAGAGGGGTGAGTCTCAAATACAGTCTGATTTTCCTCTTTTTGAAAAAGCTTTATGGTGTCATAATGTTCCTACACATCAGGAGATAAAGGAATTCAAATAAGCTTAGGAAAACAAAAGAAAGAAAAGAAACAGCGTGCTTAAGTCCTACAGTGCATAGCACATGGCACCAAACTGAAATTGATGTTGATAATCAATGTCAACATATCTTAGGGTACTATTGACAGAAGGTATGAGGATGAAAGCTAATCCAAGAAACTTAATGAAAAATGCAGAACTGAGAGAATTGACTGAGGAAATATAGAAAGTAGACCTGGAGGATATTTTAAAACATAACTTGAGCAATGTTTGACTTATCTGTAGACTCTGAAATGCATTTCCTAGTAGTGTGAAGCAGAGAAATCAATAAGAAATAGACTCTGCTTATCTGTGTTTCTTTTACTTTGTTTAGAAGAACCACTGAAAGCCACTGGTGGATGGAATAGGTATTGACCTTATTGTGCCTATAGTAGTTTCTGAGATTTTGCATTGTAAACTCCATAAGCTCATGTCTGAAAAGTTCCTTGGTGGTATTGTAAAAAAATCTCTCATCACACAAATGTGTTTTTAGACATTGCCAAGGGAATTCTCGTGCATTTTTTTTGATACATTGATATTCAGCTTTTGCATGATACTGTATTCTCAGATTCATGACCCCATAACATCTGTGAACCTCCTGCAATTAGATTCTGGCAGAGATGATATATGTATATATATATATGTGTGTGTGTGTATGTATGTATGTGTGTGTGTATGCATGTATGTGTGTGTGTGTGTGTGTGTGTGTGTGTGTGTGTATATATATTTTTTTAATGGTCATACCAAAATTAAAAAGGGAAGCTTTTTGGCCTCATACTGTCTGAGATGCATGTGAGAATTTGTTATCAAAGTCACTGGATGCTTATCTTTTCCTGGAGGGCTATCAGGGCAGACAACTCAAGACTACTATAAACTTGAAGGGTTTATGAACTATTATCTACTGGCAGTTACACAGATGCCAAAGCGTTAGTTTTACCCTGTGCTTTACTTATTTGTAATTATTTAAATCTTTGTTTGCTGTAATCACAAATTTACAGACAAGTTATAAGAAAAATATATACAGGTCTTTTATATCCTTTATCCAGTTCACCAATTGTTGATTGTTGATTTTGCTTCATTTTCTCAGTTTCTCTATGCCTCTGTATCTGCATCTGTCTCTCTCTTTATCTCTTTATGTCTCTGTGGAAGTAAAACAGCTATTTATTGTTATGCAATACATTACCAAAAATATAGTTGCTTAAAGCCAGGCATGGCACAGCTGGGTTCTCGCTTGTCTCACAAAGACGAGATCAACATCAGCAGGGCTGCTTTACTTCCTGAAGTCTCTAGAAGAATCCACTTCCAGGGTCATTGAGGTTTTGGCAGAATTCAGTCCCTTGCAGTTGTAGGACTGAAATCCCATTCGTCACTCATTGGCTGCCCTCTGGGGGCCTCTCTCAGCTCCTTAAGACCATTCCTTGTGATGTCACTTCCAAACTCTCTACATAACCTTCCCCTACCAGCTTGGAAAGCTGTTTGCATTCAAGGACCCATGTGCTTATCTCCAAGTAATCTTTCTGTTTTAAGATCAACTGTGCCATAGAGTATAGCGCCGTCACTGTGCTGTGTTAGATAAGAGAGATGATTAGAGGGACAGCTTTCAGGTTCATAGGGTCCAGGGTTAGGATGTGGAATCTTGGGAGCCATTTGTAGAGTATTGCTGACCATAGGAACAGAGTAAATGAGCCTTAATACTTTTACAGGTAATAAGTCCTGCTTAGCACCTTGGATAGCTCCTTGCTTGCAGGTTGAGTGGGATCTGAAGTAAAGGTGTGTGTTTAGAGGATGGTTGAGAATTTAATGATGACCAGCACAATATACTGGTCTTAAGGAGCTGAGACAGGGCCCCAGATGGCATCCAATGAGAGAGGAATGGGACCTCAGTCCTACAACTGCAAGGATCTGACTTCTGCCAAAACCTCAATGATCTTGGAAGTGGATTCTCCCACAGAGACTCCAGGAAGAAAGGCAGCCCTGCTGATACTTTGATCTCATCTTTTTTAAACCGAAGAACAGGAGTCTTGCAACTGGGAGCTAGCTTTACATGATCTCATCAGCTTATCAGAGTAACCCTTTGAAAGAAGTATTGGTCTGAATTTAAAACTGAGAAAACCAAGGCATAAAGAGACCAGTTAAGAGACTTTCCGTATAATGTTGCACAGTGAGTAGGTAGCAAACCCAGGTATCAAACCATGTCTGTTTGACTTCAAGGTCCGGCTCCTTCTGTTCTAATACCAGCCTCTACTTGGAGGCTCAGCTGGCTCATTGTTTTGGTAATAGGCCTTTTCTGATCCTCTGCCCCGGAATTCTATCAAAACATGTCTATCTAGTATCAGATTTCTTTGAAGATACAGTTTTGTCCAAGTAATGGGTTTGCTAAACAGGAAAATTTTCCATGAAGTGAATGCCATCAGGCAGGGCCCTCATACCTCTCAATGCAAGGAGTGCCTGGCTCTTGAGATGTGGCCTCTGTCCTGGAGTAGGCCGTGGTAGACAAGAGGACCTTGACATGTCCCTCACTGTGGGCAGAAGAGGCCTCATTTGATGCACACTTGCTTATATAGTACTTAGTGGGGTTAGTGGGTTTAAATGTTACTGCTTTATTAAACAGAAGAAATACCAACCTATAACATAGTGTCTTAGCTTCCTCAGTTTTCAGAGCCGGGTCTCCCAATGCTACTACCTTTTTCTCTTTTTGAAAGATTCAGTGTAGACTTTGAGATTTCTATTTAGGGAAAGTGGACACACATTAGAGTCAAATGTGCACAACAGGTCAAAAGAAAAATATAAAATTCTTTCAAGAATAACTACTAATTGGTTTCTTAGGCAGGAATCTTTTCCAGGGGATATAGGCATTTGTTCATAGGAAGGCCACCAAATAGTAGGTTTTCCCCAGTGCATTTGCCAGTTCCCAGCAGTAAGAAGCATTAGTGTGGGTAATACCGTGTTAGAATGATGAGGAAGCAGATTGCTGTTACAGTGTGTTCCGAATCCTTAGGGCCCCTATGGAAGTCAACTATTGCAGGGAGAGGGATGGGCAGGGGGGAGGTATTGGGGATGTGAACAAATCTAGCCCATTTAGTGAATTATCTTGTATTATCTGTTCTGTAAGAGACTCAGTGTACCACGGTGGCAGCATGCTTTTGTGAGGAGACCGTGTAAAACCTGAGTGTGTAGATATTATATTTACCTGATTGTGAGAAAGAATACTACAAGAACAATATAATTCAAACTTATATAAAGGATAGGATAAAGTTCTATTATGTATTAAGATATATAAATATGTAAATTATATATATACACTGATGTATACATATGTATGTATGTGTGTATGTATAATACACACACATATGTATGTATATATGTGTGTGTATATGTAATACATATATATACCGGGGATGCCAACAAATGTATACATGTTTTAAGAGATGTTACTTATGTATTACTTTTCAAAGTTGCATTGAATTACAGTAGCAATGTGTAGTAGGACATTTGCTCAAAAGATAGCATTAATCAAATGAATGCTGGTGTCACCATGTGAGAGGTAGGATTGTTGAAGAAAATGACGGGAGCATGGTTGTTGTTCAAGGAGCGCAAGACCATTTCAAAGTGGTATTTGAAATTCGAGAATGTTGTGGAAGTACAATGATGATGGAGACCTGAGTATGCAATAGAACCTCCAACACGCCTAACAATTTCATGATTCATAATCAGTTTGAAACACATGGTAAATTGAAACAGCATGCACAGCGATACAAGTGGACACTTGGGTCAGTGTTGCTCAGGCAGTAGTTGGCCGTAATCAGAAGTGCCTGGACACTGATAGTAACCACTTTGAGCACCTCTTATAATTGCAGAAGTCAAACGTGACTTGTATTCATCTTTTGTTATCAGTATATATTATTACAGTTTTAATACAGTTTTTTGCTCTCTTATAGTGTGTATACATTTGTTTGGTACTGTATGTGTGTATGTATGTGAGTGTGTATATATAAATAATATATTTGGTATTTTTTTGCCAAAAATGTTTTACGTAGGAACAATTTTCAAGTGCATATAGTGATAGCTACTTAGAAAGCCATCAGACCAAGCCAAGCATCACAGTCTAAAGAGAATCCTAAATTTTATGATGTTCATGTTGTCAATTTACCACCAACACTTTTCTCCGTTTTTAAAAACAAAATAGGGGGAGGTGGTAGAGGACGAGAGGGGGGTCAAATATGTGCTGATAGGAGGGTCACTGACCCTGGGTGCTGAGCACACAATGCAATGTATAGACAATGTGTCATCAAATGGCACACTTAAAACTTGTATAACTTATTAACCAATGTCACCCCAATAAATTTTATAAAAATAAATTAAAGCACACCATAGAAATGATCCCTGAAAGCACACAATGCAACACATAGATGACATATTATAGAATTATATGCTTGAAACCTATGCAATTTTGCTAACTGATGTACCCCAACAAATTTAATAAATAAATTAAAAAACAAATTAAAATAAAAAAAGATGCTCTTGTGAGAGCCACTTGTATTTACTTTTCTTTAAAAATATTTCTTAAGATTGTTCAATATTTTAACCTGAATGTTCAAAATGGCTAATGAATACCTAGTGTCCCTGAGTGATTTGTTTTGGTAGAAGCTACTAAATTGGATTATTATCTTTAGTTTAACAGTGGTTTGCTTGTGTACATTTGGACATTTTCTATCCCGTCATCATGTTTCTGTTTTGGGTTTTATAATGTCATTATTTAAAACATACTTTCAAAGTTGAAGACCAACAGAACTGCCCAATAAAAATCGGTTTGGTACAAACATCTTTAAAGATTAAGGTTTTCAGGTTTTTTGGGTAGATGCCCAGTAGTGGGTTGGCTGGGTCATATGGTAATTCCATTCGTAATTTTTTGAGGAATCTCCATACAGCCTTCCATAGTGGTTGTACCAGTTTACATTCCCACCAGCAGTGTATGAGGGTTCCTTTTTGTCCACAGCCTCTCCAGCACCTGTTATCCCTTGTCTTGTTGATTATAGCCATTCTAACAGGTGTAAGAGCAACCAAAATGCCCTTCGATAGATGACTGGATAAAGAAGATGTGGTATATATACACAATGGAATACTACTCAGCGATAAGAAATGATGAAATACAGTCATTTCTGGCAACATGGATGGACCTAGAGACCATCTTATTAAGCGAAATAAGTCAGACTGAA